>CAEGAE010068274.1:0-56832 GCA_903067095.1 Girardinus metallicus | reverse complement strand
AAAGCTAGCCCCCGGCGCTAGTTCCTAAAGCTAGCCCCCGGCGCTAATTCATAAAGCTAGCCAGTGGCGCTAGCCCCGGCGCTAGTTCCTAAAGCTAGCCCCCGGCGCTAGTTCCTAAAGCTAGCCAGTGGCGCTAGCCCCCGGCGCTAGGTCCTAAAGCTAGCCCCCAGCGCTAGTTCCTAAAGCTAGCCCGTGTGTCCCTGTGCAGGTGTCCGCGGTCCGGCGGGGATAAGTCTCGCGCCCCCACGCTGTGCCTGGTGTGCGGCTGCATGCTGTGCTCTCAGAGCTACTGCTGCCAGACGGAGGTGGAGGGGGAGGACGTCGGAGCCTGCACCGCCCACACCTTCACCTGTGGAGCCGGCATCGGCCTCTTCCTCAGGTAACACAGCTGCCTCTGCTTGGATCACACCTGTTGATTCAGTCTGCCGCGGTGTAACCTGTGTGTGTGTGTGTGTGTGTGTGTGCGCAGGGTCAGGGAGAGCCAGGTGTTGTTCGTCGCAGGTAAAACTAAGGGCTGCTTCTATCCCCCGCCCTACCTGGACGACTATGGAGAAACTGACCCTGGCCTCAAGTACGTCCTTTTTTCTGCCGTTGCCATGGTGAATCGTGTTATCTGGACTCCATTGATCAGGGCTTCTGTACTCAGAACTCGGGGTAACTTGACTCAGAGTTGATTGCTCTTGTCCGGAGCTTCACGGAGCTGGACAGGTTTCTACTCAGTTAGTCGGCTCTGCTTTCTGGGGCCCATGCGGGGGACCCATCCGCCACAGGGCCGTTCCACAAACCAGGGCAGCAGATGAACGCGGCCGAGCCGATAAGTTTCATTACTGATTCTGTTTTCTTGGTCGTTTTTTTAATCACCCTGCATTAAAGTATCACCAATTAATTTTGGTATTGAGTCAAATACTATGATTATAAAACCTTTATTAATTTTAAAATGACCCATATGGACTGTTATATTCCTTAGTGTTTCTGATGGCCTTTAATAGACCATTGTACGGTTGAGGGGAGAATCGGGTCATAAAGTAGTAAAGGTTTTGTAATCGGGTCGAGCCGTACTGTTACTTCGCTACAGACAGGCCTCCGGCCACTAGGTGGCAGCAGGCTTCACACTGATCCACGTGTTTTGATAATCAGGTCATACAGTGATAGAGACACAGATAAGTTATTAGGTATTACTGGGTTGGCACCAGTGTTTAAAGGGGAACCAGTTAGGAAATAATGGAGAACCAGTGGATTAGGTTAAAGTTGTAAATTTGAGCAACCGACGGGTAGGATTATGATGTTTGTTTTATTAAACATTTGAAAATGTATATTTTGGTGTAAATATGCATTCAGTTGATCTGCTGTTGTGTGTTTCCTTCATTCCGAGCTGCTTTAACTCATCAATAATCAATAAGATTATTGATGAGTTGGTGTGAGGAACGTAGCGTAGCATCGGTGTCTCTGTGATCGATCTCATCGGCCTGCTGAATAAACCTCATGAATCCTGGTTTGGTCTGAACGGATGAAACCAGGATGGAGCCGATTTGGGATCATCTGATTATTGATTGATTGATTTTTATTTGTTCCCTGCAGGCGGGGGAACCCGCTCCACCTTTGCTCGGAGCGCTACCAGAAGATCGAGCGCCTGTGGCGGCAGCACGGAATTGCTGAGGTCATAGGTCACGCTCAGGAGGCCAATCAGACGCTTGTCGCCATCGACTGGCAGCACCTGTGACGGCGGACTAGCCCCGCCCACTAACGAACCTCTTTGAACCAATCGGCTCGCTGCAGCTGCAGCCTGAAGTCGGAGCAGCTTTCAGGGATTTTTTAGGGTGTTTGGATCCTGACCTTTGACCTCTGACTGTCACCCCTCCCCCCTCAGTCCTCCAATCAGACATCACCTGTTCAGGAGTCGTCCTGATTGGCTGAAGGTCAGGTGACCTCTGTCAGGTGCACGTTGCATTTTGATGGACTGGGTCTCCATGGCAACCCAGGTGAGAGTAATCAGATTACTCACTGAGACGTCATCATGAAGACTTCAGCCGACGGCGCTGTTGGTCCGCTGTCTCCATGGCAACCAGGTCGATGAGCCGAGTCTGATCGGGTTTTATTCACTTCTGCTTTAATGTTTTATTTAACGAGGCGAGCGTGTGACATCACTTCCTGTTTGTGTGTTTGAGTTTGGGGAGGCGGAGCGTAGGAACCGGACCAGAACCGGACTGGGTCCGGTTGACGCTCCGCCTCGGTAACGTCACTTTAACCTGTAGAACAGAACCAATAAAACGGACTTTAAAAACCTCTGAGTCCAGTCACTGACCAAACAACCCGACCAGAACCGGGTCAGGTCCACAGCCGGTCATCTGGTTCTGATGTGGTTCTGGAGGACCGGACCTCCTCGATTCTGCTCAGGTTCTACGTCCGTCTGGTCCAAACGTCCAGGAGGAGACAAGATGGACGCCCAGCGACAGGTTCTGGTGGTTGGTTGGTACCGACCCGGTTTACAGAACATTTGGTTCATTTCTCAGATTAACTTGATCATGATCCATTTTTAGTTTAGGTTTTTCTCCTGAGCAAAGTTTAAAAAATAAAATAATTTACAACCCAGAAGGCACGTCTGGTACAGGGATTTTATTTACTGCATGATAGAAACACAGAGAGTAACAAATAACATTGCAGTTTTAATCACAGCATAGCATAAAACCAAACTGTCATTTGGCATCATTTGTACAAGGAAATCAACAGTTAAGCACAAAACCTAACCTGTTATAATGATGTTGTACGACACTGTTCAAACTTCAGTTTATGTATATAGTTTGTGCTGCACCCTTGTTACATAAATTGTGTGTATTGTAATGAAGGATATATAAATTACAGTGTTACTATCTAAGGAAAGAGTAAATTAGTACTTTTGTGCTGTGATGCAGCCTGACCATCTTAAACTAAAAGTTCAATGCTCTACGCAGTTGGTGCCCAGCAGGTGGTCAGATAATCTATTTATCCATCCATTATAGCTCATCCCAGCAGTGCTGCAGTAGAGCTGGTGTCTGTCACCCGCAGTGATAAGGAGATGGGTACACCTTGGATGAGCTGCCAGTCCTATCTGTTGTTATAGCAATAGCAATAACAATAGCAATAGCCAGCCCCACCCTAAACCTCTCAACTCCCATGGACTGACTACTGACCAGCTCTCCATCTAACGGGTCCAGAAAATCTCTAAACCCTTGAGTCTTACTCCGAGACAGATCTAGGGAAGATGATCTATTCAAGCTGGTATCAAGAGAGACTCGTCTAGCTTTAACTACCTTCATTCCAAAAGTTATGACCCTTTTTACTTAATCAAGCAATCAACTGAGTAACCCTGCAATTGCATAACTCCAAAAATCACTCTTGTTAACGGTAGCTCTCTATCAAGAACGAGCACTTGTTACTGACTAGACAATTTTTAGTGGCTCAACATAAGCCTCAAGGTTATTATTTTATTAACACTAAAGAAACGTTTGAAACCACCACATTTCTAGAATCATGCTCAGGGATTTTACTTTAATTAGAAAAAACATACTCAGTAAATGACTCAATTAATTTGACTGTCCACAAATCTCAATTAGAATTTTAATGAATCTTTATTTAGCAAGCATTAGCAGGGGTAAGCAACAACAGATATGATTAATTTGAAAATAAGAAACTTGATACAAAATTTCCCTATCACCTTTCCCTAAACTGTGTCACTAATTGACTGAGCAAGGCTTTGGGATGCAGTTCAACTCATACCCAGATGGTGAATGATCTTGGCAACAGAAGGCTTTGATGTCCTTGGGTTGGGTCTTGTCTTTGTATGGCAAAATCCTCTTCTGAACGGAAGCAAAGCAGAACTGGTTGTTGTCCTCCGAAGTCTCAGTCCTTTATCACTAAGTGATCTTTGTCAGATCTTTGTACAGGACCGATCAGCAGGGCTGATCGATCCTGTACCTATCTAAGAGTGCAAAGTCTTCAGTTCCCCATGGCTCCAGGGTGCAAAAATAATGCCCTAACGTTCATGTGCATTTAACACTAGAATGCACAATCTGATTGCCATTGTAGAAGCAAGTCTACTACAGATATTTTGGATGCTACATAAGGGCTGATGCACTCCCACATCATGCAAACAGCAAATGTGCACCATTGCCACAATCAATGTGACTCAAATAGCCCAACCATGACCCAATAATAATGTTGATTAATCTCATACTACACTATGCTAATATGTCACTGGCTTCTGGCATGGGATGTTTGAAACAGAAGACGAAACTTAAACCACCACTTGGGGGTGTATGCATATATATGCACACCCAACGAGACTGTGATGTCACTGAAAAGTTACGTACCTGGTTAGGACATAATAGTATTCTGTGAATTGTTTCCAGTATGGACAAGACACGAGAGCAAATCAAACATGACCTGATGTGACTCATTCCAAAAATCTCCTTGATTTACCCACATTTCAATCCATTTCTCTTTTATGATGCTTACACCAATTAGTCAAAGTGCTCATGAACAAAGAAGAATATTGTAACTTTTTTAAAGACAGTCTTAGCAAAGCAGATAAGTATTAAATTTAAATTTCCTATTCTGTGGTTGAAACAGTGGGTTGACAAGTGAAGTCAAAAATATAGTTTTGTAGAAAATATAGTGAAGATACAGCTATTGTTTTGTTCTTAAAAAGGAATGTCCTTAGATTATATAGCTGAAAAATAGAAGTAGATAAAACAGAAGGCAGTAATTAATTCTAAACCTCCTTAATTAACAATTCCTAACATGTTGTTTATATAGCTCGTGCAAAGTTCACAATATGCCTGAGGCCAAATACATCTTTTCACAGAACTGCTAGTAAGGCATGCTATAAAATCAAAGCTATGCATAGAAGCTACCTAAGAGATAAAAAAACTAAAACTGTAATTATGCTGCACTAAACCTGGGTTAATTTTTGTCTAACATCAACTTTAGCAAAAAGTTAGTTATTACTCTGTGTTTATTTGCAAACTTCAGTATCTAAAACCACCAAAAATGTGTTTGTTGATGTCATTCTATTAAGTGCCACAAAACCCCGCTCTGAACGATCAGCCTGTCTGAGGAGAATATTTGCCATTTTCAGCCACTTTGATGGAATTAGCCATGAATGAGGCCATTAATATCCACCGCAGCAGGGGAAATACAGCTTTTATTAAAGGTTGAGAGGATGTGGTTTGGTCCCCAGGTAATCAGCACAGACACAGCAGGGCTGACAGGTCTGCTGGTGCGTTTTTTTTTTTTTTTTACCACATATGCCCACATCCCTATAGGCATCAAGCGGCCCCAGAAAAGGCAAACAGATGGCCTTAGGTTGTGCGCTCGTGTCTTGAAGTGTGAGCTGAGAGCAGGAAGCAGGGATGGGTGAGTGGGCACAGTCAGGAGGCCTGTGGGGTCCCCAGGGCTGAGCACTAAGCACAGAGCAAAAAACTGACTGAATTATAATAAATGTGACAGTACTGTAATGCAATTCCATCCCTTTCCATGTTTGACTGTGTAATTGCTGTTCTCTGAATTGAAATGTTGCAGTTTCAAAGGAGCTGCATTTCAAAGCCAGTCGGTCTATATGCTCTGACTATTTGCGTTACGCCATCTTTGCTTTCAGCCTGAGCTGCACACTTGTATAGAAACGTTTCTTGGTAAAAAGTCCCGTCTTTAGGAAAAAGAGAGAGAAAAAGAAGTACTGCGCTACATCAAAAGCCACTGTCAAAATTAGGAGAGCAGACATGTATATGTGCTTGAGAGGAAAAACCTCACTGAGACGCAGTGAACACAAATGAGGTTTTAAATGAGAAGGGAGTGGCTGAAGAACCTATTATTTAGCTCATAATATCAAACCGTTTTTCTTAAGTATGTTATGCAGAGCTTTTCTATATTATTTACACCCATTGAGCTTCTGCACACTTTGTTACATTGTAATCACAAACACTCATGTATCTCGTTGACGCTTTATGAAAATAACACCAAGTGCTGCATCTGAGTGAAATCAAAGAAAAATGAATTATAATTTTCATGATTTCTTGCAAAAATCTATTACCTTTTCCTAATTGTATCTGCTGTTAAGAGTGTCATCCTTGCACATTAAGTGAAATTGAAATATCCTTTTATAAACTAAAAGGTTATAACAGAATATTAAAAGATTATGCTTCTCCCCCTTTCCTCCTGACCTGTCTGACAGGTTTCTTGATCTTCATGTTTGTTCACGAATGTTTTCTTACAACCCTCTGACGCCTTCAGAGAACAGCTGTATTGACATCGAGGAATATTCTGTTAAGTGGTATTTGAGTAAATAGATCTGAATACAACTGCAAATTATACCTTTAAGATATTTGCATGTAAAAACGTTGAAAACCATGAAACCTATCCCCCTACCTCATGATTTTGTCTACCACACAATGTCGCAATAAAATATACTGAAGCTTGTGGTTGCAGTTTGACAAATGCAAAAACAGTTCAAGGAGTATGAATACTTTCGTAAGGCACTGACTAAGACCTGAAATCAGGTCTTAGTTAAGCCAAATATGTTTCATACTGTAAGTTGTTCAATTGCTTTAGCAGGCTGAAATAATAAGAGCAAGTGTTCACCCAGAGTCTGAGGTCTTCAAATTAATTTACCATGCAAAAACACTGTGGAACAAAGTCTAATTAATGGAAAATCAATAGCACCAGCACAAGCAGCAGAATTTCCCTTAACATTTTTAGACTAAAAACTGTTCCCTACAGTCCAATGACAATGCAGTTTTTAGCCAAATCTTTCCAAGCTGCAGTCGATTAGCACCTATCTTTCTTTTTCTCTCAACTGTCAAAAGAAAATCTTAATAGAAGCTCACTGTCAATATGGCTTCATCATGATGGATTCAAGGGAGGATCAATCACGTCGGTCTGATTTAGAAAACACCTGCACGCTCTGCCCAACATTTGTCATGTCAGTTTTAGCAGCCTCCCTGTAGCATACAGATCAATTTTGATTACAGCTGTCACGTTCAAAATAACAAACAAAGGTATCTGAAGATGTGATAAAGCAGATGTTTACAATACATGAGGCTTTAATAACAAGCTATGAATTGGGCTGTTTGTCTTCTGTGGCTCAGATAATGTCTCTTCACATCAGATTTCAATCTTCACAAGCCTGGCAATAGCCTCATAATGATTTTTTTCTATAGCCTGGTTTTCATTTCATCACATTTATAACATTTTCATTTTAATCACCTATACTAAGCTGTTGACTGCAGCAGAAGGAGTCCTTGTGAAAATGAACAAATCTGTTGTAAAACATGCTTACGACATGTCTGTGGATCTGTGTCATCAAGGGGGATTATACTGACTTGTCAGCAAATGCATGTTGCATTAAAGTACTGTTGCCCAACATTAAGCAGCTAATTGCCCTTTTCTGACACCTTCATTATTTCTTAATGGAATTGGAGGTCTGCTGGCCAGAGAAAGGTCACATCAATACAGGCTGTGCCCCCTTGATAGCAGGAAAGATGTTCTGCTGGCTTGACAAAGTGGTTTGAAAAAGTCATTTCTGGGATGGGAGCTGCTAAGACATTAGCTTTTATGTACTACAATTACTTTTAGTATTTCAGTCAAGCCTTTTCACAACATACCCATCAATAGCTTTAGATTTATGGCACACTAATACAACAGTATAAATATCTGATGGTATCTCACATAACATTCCATTTGTCACAGCAGGACTGCATTATCGTAAAGTTGGGTATTCAACCTTAAGACAAATTCTTCTTTAATTAGAGTAGCACAATAACACACTGGAACTCCAACCTTTATTTCGCCAATAAGGCAGGCCTTAGTGATCTCCTATAACATTTCATAAGTTTGGAGGATACAATTGCTCTAGATCTTTCTCAGTCCTTTGTCCAGTCTTCTCTATTTAGTTGAAACAGAGAATTAAGTGCTTTTCGCCTTAAGCACCTGATTCAGGTAGTGAGTAAAATATCCCACTAAGAAATGTGATGCTCCTCCAACATCCATCATCTGTGATTTCTAATTCCTATGTAAAAAATTAATGGCTTAAAATGCTTATATATCAAAACAATCATCAGTCCCATTCACATATATTTTTTTAATTATATACTTGAAATAAAAACATTAGTTAGGATATTTCCTAGTGAAAAATAATCCCCTTTGAAATATTTACAATGCAGTTTAACTTTTAATATTAATTAACAGTAATTCTCACCATTAAAACCCGTATGAACAAATCATATGATATGTAGCTGATCAACAATTTATATATGCAAAACCAATATTCAAATAAATTTCTAATTTACTGCTGAGTAACTTACTAGCAGATATACTTTGATATTTAAATTCAAGTTTTGTTATTTTGCAATTGTTTTGATAATGGCCTTTGCAAGAGACGAGGACCCACAGCATCACAGGTCTCCTGTCATACTTAGCAGTGGGGATGAGGTGCTTTGCTACATGTGTAGCTGGGGTAGACTGGAGGACTGGCAGGAGTTTGTTCTATTGCTTTGACAAATTGATTCTATAAAATCTTTTGGTAGGGAAAGTTTGCTGAGATATTTCCTTTGAGCTTGTACATTTATTTTAACATTTTACCTCTGCATTTTCTTCATATACCCAGCATTTGCTCTGAAACAGTAGCAACTAGGACCCAACAGCCACTAAATGAAAACAATAAATTGAAGAAATCTGGAGAATGTCATGCATCTTGACAAGCCCATTTTCAACAAGATTCTTTTAATGTATTGGTGCTCAAACACAAGATGGCAGAGGAAAGTAATGAAGATTGAGTTTTTATCATGCATCCACATCAGTCTTAAAGTTTTATCAGAAACTGATTTTTGGAAAGGAATTAAAAAGCTACACCCTTGGAATAATATTACTCAATAAATTAGACTGCACCATCCATTCATATCTGTCATTCAGTAAGGCAGGAAAATTAGATTGTAGTCCAATTTAAAAGCAGAGCACATCCTTGAAATTTCTTAAATAATCTCATTCAAATACTGTTCTCAGGTTCAACCGATAATAGGATTTGGCTCCTCGAGTCGTAAAAGAGCAGTAAAAGCTTTTAGTGTTATCTAACTGCACACATAAATATCTATCAGTTCAATACAACTGCATCATCTTCTAAACCGAGCTAAATGTCTACAACAGCAAAAAATACTTGATGGAAACAAACATTTCAATTATAACAGCAACACATCCTTACACTTTTGCAAGTCTTTGCCCAAGACTACTCCTCTCTCAAAATCTGTGGAAGAATTTTTCAATATCTAATACATAGAAGCCAGAATCACAACTTTTCAAGATGCTGCAGAACTGTGAATGTATTTATGGGTTGACACATCCAAATCCTTGCTAACTGAGTTTTTTCTGTCAGAATGTCATGCTAACATGGACACTTTATTACAAGAACTCCCTCCGGCACTTTCACTGCTTGAGTTGGAGACGTGTGTCTGTTTTGACGACGGGAGAATTGTGATACATCTATAATCACAGTGTGGATGAATACAAATGATAAAAGCAATAGGTTCCACACAGCGATGACATTTCTTTATAATTATCCAGCTTTTTTCACATCAACGGAAGATGATGGAGCAGTGTTTGAGTTTGTGTTGCTGGCTTTACATGCAGTTGACAAACATTAACAGGTGAAGGCAAGTGGCTGAAAGTTCAAATCAAGTAAGGGGTAGAAAGAGTTTTTTCCCAACATGGTTGTTGGTGATAAACAGGCTGTTGTATTTCTAAAATAAAAGCTACAAATATAATGAGATTTTCATCTATGCCACAATGTTTCAGGTTTACAAAGAATGTGCAAAATAAAGAAATGATCAAGAGAGCAGGATTTTTACTTTTTGTCCAAGAATAATGGACAACAAACAGGAAATGTTACTTTGTCTGTTGACATGAATCACGATAGACATATGTTAGTCAGGATTTGTGATAAAAAACACAAAATAAGCACACAAGACCACACTACCTAAATATTGTTGCAGATCATGGCCATCCGTGACAACAGATAAATTCAAACACATCTGCATACTTAGTCTTTGCACAACAATCCCATTCCCTATTTTTTGAAAACATATGCCACAATTTATATGGGAGTCAATGCAAGTTCTGGAGAACATAAATTATGCACAACATACTGTTATTATCACTGTAGGGGATATCAATATTGCAAAGAACAGTTTGGACAGCAATAAATGTTAGCTAAGAATATGGATTCCATCAAGAAGCAAAAAAAAAAAAAATGTTTGAAGGTGTTCTAATAAAATTATTCTGAAACTACAACTAGGTTATTAGATCACCAAAGCAAAAACAGATGTACCCATTTGCAACTTTTAAAGACATCAGACTATATAATCATTCCAGCATTTACCAAAACTATTACCATGTCAGAGGTCCAATCATCTTAAGCTGATTTTTTGAATCAGGTCACCAGCCTGATGGGACGCCTTTAGTGTGTGATGGAACAGGAGATTCACTGCCTACAAAACTGCAGCAATTGTGTGATGCTGTGTCAGTTTCAACCAAAATACATGTGGAATATTTCTGATACCGTGTTGAGGTAGATCTGAAGGTAAAGGAGCATACAGTTTGGAAGTAGATGGTGTAAGCTGTACCTAATAAAGTGGCAGATGAGAGTATCATAATCACAGGCTAAAGGTTGTAAAGGCAATGACTTTCATAATCTTGACATTTTTGTTCCAATTATGTAACTTTCTATATACCAACAGCAGATCACGTTATATTAGTATTTTTATGATGCGTCATTGGTTTTACATACTGTCTAAATATAATAACTTGTGTAACCTGTGGATTCTTGACAAGCTCTAAACAGCTTATTATGTGGGCGCACTGCATTACTGTCTTATTAGAGGTGCAATGCCTGGCTGGAATGACTCCCTAACCAGCAGCATATCGCATTAGCACCAGCTCCTTAACACCGCAATATCACACAACAAGTGACCCTGAAAAGGTTTCACCGCTCCCACTCAAGCAGCAATATTACCAAACTCGTCTTTCATTGGCAGGATAAACCTGCCATGTATTTTTTTTTTTGCCTCCACCTAATCATCTGCCTGCGAAATGAATCCATCTCGATCACCGCCTGTTGCGGGTCTTTGCATCCCTCCTCCCCGTCCTCCCTCATGCCATCTGTCTCTCTTCCCTCGCTCCCTCTCCCCGCAGCCCTCCTTCAATCATTTTTTCATAACTCCTCCATCTCTGCGGCCTGTCCGTTCTCATATGCTTCCCCTATCTTTTTTTTTCCTCTCATGCTGCGTCTGCCACATGCATTAAATACGTGCACCTCGTTTCTGGTGCAGCGTGTAACGCGTTTCCTGGACTAGCCAATTTCAGTATATATCAGCTGATGATTGGCACCGACGACGGCCGCGCCTGATGCACGCCGACACGTTGGCCATCTCAGCTGTTGAGCGGCTCATTATCATTTAGAAGTGCTTGGTGCACAAACTACACTCCCACACAGTCTGCCGCTAACTCCTGACAGGAATTAAAATTAAGTGAAAGTCAGCAAGGGACAGACTCTTACAGTCATTGTTATAGTGAGCCAAACTTTCAGACCGCAGCCATCTCATATGGCTTTTTTGGGTTCCCTTGGAGGACAATGTTGGTATGTGCTGCTCGTTAGCACGTCCTGTGTCTCTTTCTCACTCCTCACTCATGATTCCTCCCTCTGTCTATTAAAGTCTGGGACCAAATTATCCCCATTCTCTGTTGGTCTCTTTCACCCTTCATCTCCCTCTGAGCTCGCTGTGAATAAGAGTCTGGAACACAATAACCCCTGTTCTCACTTTCTCTCTTTTTTTTCGCTTTTCCATCCCTCCCTCTCTCTGTGTGTCAGCCTCTCTATTCTTATGGCTTACAGGAGAACTCTGTGAAGGGAGCAGATGCTGAAATATTTATTGATCTGTTTCCCTCGGTTTTATTTATTTCCCTCTCTTCCTGTTGCTCTCCCAAAGACCCAGAAACACCTCCAGCACCACGAGACCGCAGAGGCAGCAGGAGAGGCTGAAAATCCACAACATAAAACTATTATTTAGCATTTGTTGCACCCAGCGGTTTCACCTGTGTAAACAGAAAATGAGAGGCGCGAGCGTGGGATGGAGGCTGAAAATGTGAGGGAGAAAAAACATGGCAATGTCAACTCCAGCTGGAACAGCAGCTTTGGCATGGATTGAGTCGTGAGACAGGTGGGCCGTTCGGCACGTTTTGGTGCCGGCATCTGCTTCATGGAGTTGTTGACAGAAAACACTGATGCTGCTCTTTAAATCTCTTTTTTTTTGGGTCTGTGCAAAGGAAGTTGTACAAAACCACTGGCTATTGAGGTAGAAGTAGTCATGGCAACAATGCTCTTAGCAATTGTAATTACAAGAACAACAAAGTTAGTGCTGTCAGTGCCGATTTTGATATGGATGAAGTGGCTTTTTGCCCGGGGCGGCATGCCCTGAGGGAAGACAGGAGGGGGAGAACCACTGTGGATAAGTTTTCTCCCAACTGATATGTATTCTTGGATTGAATCACCTTTTTCTAAAGTGCCTTGAGGTGACATGTGTTCTGAATTGGTGCTATGGAAATAGACTGAATTGAACTGAACTTAAGTCATTGGGGAGTAGAGGCCCCTTGTATACATTGTAAGAAAATATGGCTGTACACTGCAGCCCGTGGATGACAGTGAAGTTGACACAGAGATAAAATAAAGTGCAATTACATTTGGCCAGCTCTATTTACAAATGTTTATTTAGATTGGTCAAACTTATTTGACCAGTCTTTTATATTCTACACTTGTGTTCTATTTTTGGATGTTTTTAGATTGACCCAAACATGAAAACCATGAGAAGCACAAAATTTTACACAGATTCAAAAGTTGGCTGAAATAAATGTTTTCTCCTCTGCAAAGGAAAACGATTTAAAGAATGATTAAAACTTCAACACAGCAAAGGGAGAACATGGGACATGGAAAACACACATGAATACAAGGCTGTATCCCTTCACCAGACATGGCCTGCATTAGTGCCTGAGCTTTTTCCATTGATTTGCTGGAGAGCGCCTTGTCTTTTGGTAATGAGGACAGGGAGAAAAGCAAGACCCTCGTCCCTCCAGGCTCCCTCAGGAAAAACCGCCTGCACTAATCTGAATTGTGTTTCGAATGATCCTTACTCCCCGACACTAAAAAAGAAGACCAGAAGAATGAGGAATAGAGGAAAGAAAATCACACAGATCTCTCCGTCTAGTAGAATTCACTCCTCCAAAGTGTATGCAACGTCCTACACAACGCCAAAAAATGAAATATCTCTTTTCTTGTTCTATTCTTCATAAGACTTTTCACACATTTTGAAACATGTATGCACATTTTGTAGATGTTCTGCTTCTCTTTTGTTTCAATCAAAAAGTGAGCTAGTGCTTTGTTATATTCTGCATATTGACTTAGATTTTTGAAATAAATGTAAAACAGGAATTACATGTTTTATGAAGTAGCCATCTTAATCAGTGTGAGCTGTCTGTAGAAATATAACAAAATTACTTAAAAGAAGAGGGTTGAATCTTTATAACAAATTTAGAGAAGTTCAATATTTTGACAAAAATAGTATAGCAAATTTCTGGAATGCAGTAATTTAATTCTGGTGCAGATCACAGAGAAATATTCTGACTTTTCATTAATGAGAAGCTTATGTCACATTATCAAAAGACAGTGGTTTAGTGCATTTTTACTGAAGCTAATTTAGGTTGTTTTTGTTTGCCTTTTTTTGCTTATGGTAATCAAGTTTTCTTTAAAAAAAAAACATTTTTGGCAAACCAACATGACTAGTTTGCCAAACTAGTCATGTACTTTGCGAGTTTCAATACTTTGTGTGTAATTGTTACTAGCTTCAAAATGTCAGCAGGTAGTTTTCAGAGCAAAAGAGGTAAAGTTTCACCTTATAAATAATTCACAGAGTGAGGTAGTCGTTAAGGATATATATTTTTTTGTCTTAAATTTTTAGGTTGATTAATACTACCAACAACATTCACTTACTATTGAATTTCCACTGATTTACCGCTTACAGCTTCAGAAGAAATTGGTGCAATTCATATTCCCCATAGCCCAAATAAATTATTATTCAGTGGTAAAAGTATGTTGTTCTGTCTCAGACTGTGTGCGCCTGTTTTATATGAGATGGCTGAGGCATTACTTATTGCTTCCTTGACAAGAATTAGTTTTCCCTCATGAAATATCCATCCCTCATCATTAATAATAGATTATAATTTTCAGTTTGCAATAGTAAGAAGACTCAAACAATGTTTGTAGTCATGCCAAAAATCCGTACAGGTCTTTCTGCTGAACATAACAGACAGGAAGGACGAAAGAAGGTCGTGACAAGACAAAGGTCTTATTTAATTGGACTAAATTTCTAGAGGTCTAAATAGATTAGGTTTAGTGTTGCCTGCAACATGTCATGCCATTCCTGAAGATTATTTGTTCAGGATAAAATTTACTCTCATAACCAACGTTCCACATGCACATGCATCTGGTGATGTCACATTCGGAATGGGCAGGTTAACCAGATTTCATTCAATGAGAGAACATTGTAATTCATCCATCCTATCTTATATTATCAGTACTGCATTTATCCTTCATTTGACCTATCTTGTTTGTTTGTTTCCTCCTTCTGTTGTGTTTACTTGTATTCTCTACAACTGGACCAACATATCCGAGTCAAATGTCAGAGCAATTTCAAGTCTTTAGGAAAAGCGACTGATTTTAGCAGTCGTCTTGAGTCATGTACTTATAAAAACCTCATGATTTTGGACAATGCATTGCATTAAGATGATTTTCAAGTCCCAACTGTTTTCTGCAGAACTGCTGCATAGCCTGCTACTTCCAGGGAAAATGATCGCCGAGAGGAAAACCAATAATCAGCCCAATCCAAGCAGTTAGCCCCACCATGCATGCACCTGCAGCACAGCCTGTACCATCAGCATTACTCCTGCCAACTCCCAGAGGGAAGAGGTAAAAAAAAATCCAAGATCACTCGGCAGTCTTAGAGAGAGAGGTCGTTCAAGACTGCATGCAGCAACAATCTACTGCTAAATTACAGACTTTCGGGTGAAACATTCAAAATGTGGAATTTACTCAAGAGTGGCAAATACGTACAAAAACTATTCAAGTAGAAAAAACAGGAATTTACGCAAATTCATACTAGTTAAAGTTCTGCAGAGCATCAATATTGTTGTCACCCTTGTATTGCCAGCCACATTTGGTTGTGCAACATCCATTGATAACACCAAAATCTGTGAAACGTTGCTTTGTTCCTGTTGTGTCATCAGCACAAACATACACAAAGCTAGAAGTCAGGCAGGCAGGATTGATGGATGGATGTTTTCAGACTGTGCACAAGATTCCTTTACTTTTTCCTTATACCTTTCTCCATATATCATAACTACTAGCAAGTGTTTTATTATTCTTCATATATCATAACTGATATCTGAATAATAACTGACATTATTCTTCATACAACTGAATATGACAGTGACATAATAAGTAATTGCTAAGCTCATAAACCCAATGCGTGAAGCCCGATTGGAGCGGTCATCAAAACCAACTAAAAGAATCTCAGCGGTATCAAGACATTGCTCCTGCTGCCTATTATGCACAGAGCCACTGTGGATAAGCATCCTAAGGGGATTTTAACCTGTGACCTCTCACTCTCTGTTCTAGCCCGATATCTGCTAACACCATAAGACGCTGAGGGCAGAGATCAGCTTTAGCTTGACATATCACAGGGTCAATGGCTTATTGGTCATTTGTCACTGTCAAACAAATAACTATAAAACCTTACTACTGCTTACTAAAATCCTTTTAGGAGGATATGATATACTTCTTGGGAATATGTACAACAAATATGTTTTTGAAGAAAATATTTTTGGAATGTTGGTTTGTAGGATGACTGGATGGAAGAACAAATGTTTTGTTGTCTTGCTATATTTATCATTTAACTGACCAGACTTGCCTGACCAAATGTTTCATTTTGTTGCATCTTCCTCTTTCTGCATTGGACTGCTTAACACAAATCTGCTTAGGAGTCAGATCGGATGGTCTTTGTTTAAATTATGTCTCCAGCTAAATTATCCACTGTGACCAAGAAAAAGCTTTTTTTTTTTTTGCCTTCTGCTGATGTGCTACTATGACTTCCTGAAATTCAGTACAGACTTTGCCAAAGGTTGCCAACTCTACTGCTATTCCTAGGACCGCATTCGCAAGACCAAAGTCAAGGTACAATAGCCCCTTCACACCTGAATGATTGAGCCGTAATTTAAAACTGATAATTCAAGTGATTCTGCACAATCTTTGGTGTGTAACAGGGACTCGTTTCAAGAACCTTTGGTGAGTTTATAAAATCTTATCCCTACGTAAAAAGAAGCAAATCATAAGTTTGCTCTCTTTTTCAGTCACACTGACCTGAATACTTTACTACTCGAGATTTGCCATGGTAACATCAAACCAATGTCATTCTATCTTTTTGTGTTTAATATACGAATTGTGAGAAGTACTGGAAAAACATCCAATGAAACAAAAAACAATAGCTCGGTATCGATTAATAAAAACACTTAAGTTTTGACTGACTTTATTACATTGAAATTTTTCATTTCAAAGGACTAAACTCAAACATCCAAACATTGTTCAACCCCAAAGTACATTCTGAAGGTTGATGCATTTAAAAGATTAAAATGCTGGGATGTTTTTGCTTTGTTCCATTTAATGAAGCTCTCGCTGAAATAATGGTGCTCAACTACTTTTAGTTGTTCTAACTTGGTAGATCAAATTGTGAAACACATGAATCCTGCTAACCTTAATGTAGAAATTTGCTTTATGTAACTTTAATTTCATATTAATCCCTGGGGCAGTTTCCATCATAAGGTAAAACATTTTTTTTTTTTTTTATGTTTCAAAGCCCATAAAACATGCATATGCCAGTTAAACCAGAGGAAATGCTAAAATTACTCAGTTTTCTTCAGCCATATGAGGCGTTGAGTAGCAGAACGCTGCACCCCTCATGTTTTGCTGCAACTGCTAGTCAGCTGACTGAAAGAAGGTTTCTACATTTTTTCCTTGCTAAAAAAAAAGGACAAATTTTACTGTTTTGAAATATTTCCAGTTGCAATAAACCTTTAACATTCATGGCACAGAAACTAAAGGAGCACTACACATCGCTTCTACTAAAGGAACACTGTTTTGAAATTGCATTCCGCATAAACCAGCTACCTCAGATAATCAGCCAGGTAACGTCATGTTGGAATAATTATGCTACTCGTTGAAGAACAGATAAGGAAGTCACTTCTAAATTTAGATGGAGTTTATTATATGTTTTAGAATTGTATTAATTATTATGCTAAATTATTTTTGCAATTGTAACAGTTGCATTTCTTATTTTATATGTGATTAGATCATATTATAATTTTTTTACTAACATTTTTGTGAAAACACTGTGGTATTTTTACTCAAGGTTTGGGAGAGTCTCTTACAAGCTCATGGCAAATATATCCCATCTATCTTATACAAAGTTATAGTGTGTACAGAAAAGTCTCAAAGTTTTCCAACCCCTGAACACAGTAACACAACCTTAACATTGATACCGGGCTTTCATGGAGCTTTGATTTCATTTTTACTAAATTCAAGGTCACCAATTTGTAGACCGTCAAGATCCAGACCCAAACGCCTCATCCAGATCCAGATCTGCTCTGAGACTTCAGTGAAATATTTTTTAGGGTAATCCATTCAAAGCGACTCAGCTTTTCTAGCCTTCAGGACAGTCGCAGTAGAGCGATTTTTGAGGATGACAGCAGAACCCTTGAAGCTGTCTGCTCAGACACACAAGCTGATTCAGAGAGCAAGACACACACAAGACTGATGCTAAAACTGAGTAAAACAGTTATATATATATATAAATATTTTACCAAAAATATTTACCAATAGAGAATCGAGTGCATAATACTGTAGTAGAAAAGGACAGTCAAGATGTTTTACCCCCAAAAATCTGAAAAGTGTGGCATCCATATGTATTCAGTCAATAGTAACCTCTGCCCCAGTTTCAAGTGTTTAGTAGCCTCTTACAGATTTTATTCCAGAATTACCCCTCCAATAATTCTCCAACACTTACCAGCTTCTCTATCCCTAATAAAGAAAAACCTTCCCACATGATACAAAAAACGTGCAATTACTTCACGATGATGTGCAGAAGTAATCTTACCTGTTTTGCATCTTGAACAATATTTTTCACTACAATTATTTACTAAAGATAAAAAAGTATGGAAATCATATCCTGCCCCTTCCGCTTTACAAACATGGACTATTGTCCATCCATCCATTTTCTGTAAACCCTTGTCCCTTAGTGAGGTCAGGAGGGCTGCTGGTGCCTATCTCCAGCTAATGTTCTGGGCGAGAGGTGGGGTCACCCTGGACAGGTCGCCAGTCTGTCGCAGGGCAGCACAGAAACAGACAGGACACACAACCATACACACGCACACACACACCTAGGGAGAATTTAGAGAGACCAATTAACCTGACAGTCATGTTTTTGGGCTGTAGGAGGAAGCCGAAGTACCCAGAGAGAATCCACGCCTGCACAGGGAGAACATGCAAACTCCATGCAGAAAGACCCCGGGCCGGGAATCGAACGCAGGACCTTCTTGCTGCAAGGCAACAGTGCTACCAACTGCGCCACCGTGCAGTTGTGTGTTGATCAACTGCCCCACTTAAGTTTCTGGTTGAAATGTGACAAAATAGGAAAAAGTTCAAGAGGTATGAATATTTTTACTCCCTAATCTGAGAGGTGTCTTAAAACGTAGAAAATCTGCATGAACAGCTAAGCAGCGACCTTAAAACTTGCGCCAACATAATTTTTGACAATCTCAGGGATTGTCAAAGAGTGCATGACTGTAGTAGCATAATATTTGTACTGGAAAATGCCCTTTTAAATGGTGTATAACAGTTTCATGTCAGGACATAAAACATCCACACACACGTTTACTTTCACTGTTTTCATAGAAGTAATTGCACATGTAGTTGGTTCATCATCGTAGTTATTTAGAAAAGAGGCATAAAACATCAGAATTTGAGGGAAGTCAACCGTCTTCTTCACAATATGCCATTTTATTCACCTTTAGTGTGTTTTAACATGTAATTAAAATATAATTTTTTTTTAAACATTGCTTGAATTAAGAGTAATGAAATTCACTTTATTTTCAGTCTCCCAACCTGTCTTTTATGTAAAACAGTAGCATTTTGAGGTTTGATCTGCTCAATGGTGCATGAGCAACAAATTCAGTGTAATGGCAGCAAATGTGGAACACCACCACACAACAGCAGAGAAAGAGAGGGGGACCAAAAAAAAATGAAACCCTTGGGAGAATTTTCAGACCACAGGCCCTCTCAGTTCTGGTTATACCTTCCACCCTTGTCCCCGAGGCTCTTCACAACCAATCATAGCCCTCTCACTTGAACACTGGCAGATAAATAAAAATCTGCCAAACCAGCAGAGCATTTCTAAGCCAAACATGGAGAACAACAGCTCACAGAGACCGTGGATTTCAAAGGAAGGGAGAAAAACCAGAAGCCCCTCCAGAATAGGAGCGTGAGGCATCTGTTGATGCTGGCAACTCTCTTCTCTTCATCTCCAAGCCAAGACTGTTGATCCAGTGGAGGACTTGTGTGTGTGTGTGTGTGTGTTTATGCATGCATGTCTGTTTGAGCATCCAGGATGAAGAGGGATGTCTATGTGCTAACATTTGCGATGCACATTGACCCCACTTGGCCTCCATATGTTGCCAAAACAAGAAGGATGGTGGGGTACAAAGCGACCTCTCATGCGTTCCTACCTTCTACACTTCCTCTTACCTAAGCTTCCAGTATGCTGCTATGAAGACCCGTCTGTTGCTCTGGTTCAGTACAATATGTGTAATATGATCTCTGTATATATCAGTGTGATACTGGAATTTTAGGGCATTTGTGAACAAGGGAAAACAGTTCTAATTTCTATAAAATTAGAACTAAAATAAAATTTTCTTATTTAATTTAAACATTTTTTTTAAACCAAGACCCAGTGGAATTACAACTTAACAATTGAGGGCGTCAACTTTTTCCTGTCTACTTGAAGAGAATATTATGAATTATTTACAATCTAGTAATTCAATGCAAAAAAAAAAAAAATACACATCATTTCACCTACCAACTGTTTATATGCAAAACTGCCTAAAAAAATTAACAGCATACTGCATCCAAAATCATTATTTCTTACTAGCAATTATGAAATGGTCCTGTAATTTCATCTGTCAGCGATTGTCTTGGGGGGGGGGGGGAAACAAAAGAACCATTCACAATTTCATCCCACTTCCTCTTCAACTTGCAACACCAAATAGATAAAAGATGTCAATTCACAAATCACACTTTTAAAGACATTAGATTATTATAGGATATTGGTGAAAAGCTTGATCTTAAGTGTGTCTTGTTCTGTCCAGTATGGGCGACAATTGTTATGTAATTTAAAAACAATTTCCATTCCTTTTATGCTGTTTTTGTTGTTGTTGTTGTTGTGGCAGACTTAATAAAAAGAACCAGAAGACAGAAAAGAACACTACAAGCTGACTGCAAAACAAAGCAGAGACAGGCGCATGCTGTTTGCAATAAATAAAACCAAATGAATTCAGAGGTCCAAATATAATATTTTGGTTGTTTTCTAGCAGCAACAAAATGTAAACTACTGGATATGATAATGTACAAATAGAGATCTGTTGCTTGCTGGGGTCTTTCTTTAGAGGAGATGTAACTTTATTTTTTGCCTTGCAAGAGATTTGCAAGGCAGCGGTTCATCTGGTAAACTCCTAACTACTTTAAGTGGAAGACAATGTTGGAGTAATGATCCTGTTTGAAGATCAGAGTTCAGAAGTTAAACAAGTGAAACCCCTTAACCTAGCTGCTGAATCAGAAGTTACAAATCAGGTCTTCAGAATCCAAGGGGAAACAACCACTGTGATCACTAACCATAATTAGGAAAAGTTAAGATAAATGTTACCCCAAGACACTTTCTACAATGAAATAAACTCTGAGGATTAATAAACTTTTAGTACAGAGATTCATTCTAGACCAAAATAAAACTGGCAGTGGTGGGAATGGATGTGTTCTATTTTAGAGAGCATGAAATCATTATAAGATTTATTTCACACTAAAGCTTCAATTTAACATGAACAGGCCCCATAGAACAGTGTTTCCCAACCGTGGTCCTCAAGGCACACTGCCCTGCATGTTTTAGGTGTTTCCCTGCTCTGGTGATTCCAATTGACAGGTGTTTACTTAACTGCAATCAGCTGAATCAGGTGTAGTGAATCAGGGAAACATCTAAAACATGCAGGGCACTGGGAAACACTTCCATAGAAGATGTCCACTATGAAGCCAAGGACCTCATAGTGGACCTTCCTGCTTTTTTCTGCCCTGCTTTTGTAGCCTGCTGGGATCTTTGTTGCATCTTGAACAAATTATCTTCTTACCTCCATTTTCTCCTGAATAAGCAATGGAATCATTATCTACATTAAATATTAAAGTATTCTATTACAACAGAAGTCTCTCTCTAATTTCATATGTATATTTGTATGGATATATTCCAGCTATAATGTCCAGTGCCTGGTCTGATTTCAGTAATGAAACAAGTTTTGAGTAATCACAGGCAGTGTGTGCATGCCAAGGTTGCACAAATATTTCGCCGGGAATTTCAGGAGGTGCTTGGCCGTCCATCCAGATTAACCATACTTGTGTATTTCAGGTAATAAGAGCAAACAAATGAGAAAGAGAAAGGTATGATGGCATGCCAGGACCTGGATACCACATGCGTGGTATGGTTTGTGCATTCACAGGCCAAGTCTGTGGGAAACCTTTGAATAGCTTAATGGTGTTTTGCAGCTCAGAAAAATCCTCTGGCAGGCATGCCATTGTGCAGGTCTGAATCATATTTTACTGTTTCTGAGTGCCTGTGCAAAACATGCACAACTTTTGTAAAGCATTTCTGCTTTGAGAATGAGAGAATCAAATATTAAATAAACAGAATTTAGTGGAAATAGTTCCACAATATAGAGAAATGTGTCTTCTACATCATTAAACAGACAATAATAACTCGCATACAATCTGCTAAACAGTGTCGGTGGAGTATTTAGGCAATCACAGTGTGCACATGTCTCCTGGGGCCACAGATATGAAGGATTGTTCTGCTGCTGCATGATTTATAAAGCATTGAGCTGCAGCCTTTTAACAGTTCTGTTCTTCCTTTATAATGCATGCTTTCCACCTTAAATAGATGGACATACGAAAGGCCTTACAGCGCCTTGCAGTAGAAGGCAGCATCCCTCTCAGAGATGGTTCTGATTCACATGTAAGGCAATGTGCTTACATCAGCGTCCAATCACTCCTCAGCTATGCCTGAGATGATTGATCGCACCTTCATATCGCAAAGAATGCCACAGGTTACAAATTCAGACAAATGATATCTGAAATGAGGCTCACTTTTTGTCGTGGGGCTGGTTTGTGTGACACCGAAGCCTGCTGTGGTTTTGTGTGCTGTATGTATGTCCTGCAGGGCTGTCCGTCTGCTGTCTGCCTGGGCTGGATACAGGGAGCTTGCTGCAGGAAGCCAAGCATGACCGGCTGGGCTTTCATTGCCCACAAGAAAGTCAGGAGCAGGAGGGTACAGGCCTGTCTGTGTCTGCAGATTGTTAACCTCATATCTCATTGCACTGACACATCAATTATTGTTATTAAGCGGCCAGAGTAATTTATTTATATACTGATTTCCCACCAGACTAAGGCAGAACTAATTGAGACAGGTGTGAGGATTTGAGCTTGATGGGCCAAGGGAAATAAGAGGATATGGTGAGAATGGTATGTGCATAGCTAGTGAGTCCTGGATCGCCCAGCGGTAAAGTGAGAACTTAGTGGATGATTATGATAAAAATGCACCAATAAGGCCCAATATTATGACAACCTCTTTAATTATGTGTTGGTCCTCTTTTGCTTCCACAACATTGCTGACTTTTAAATGTATGTACTCCATTAGAGTCCCATAAGAGTCCAGTGATTTCTGGCACAAAGATATTAGCAGCAGATCCTTTAAATCCTGCATGCTGCATGACAGACGTCACATATGTTGAACTGAATTGAGATTAGGGAAATTTTGAATCCAAGTCAACAGTCAAACTTTTCCCACCTAAGACCAATCATAGAATATTTCTGATATGTTGAGGATAGAGCCATTAAGGAATTTCATTTCCATTAAAGGGTGGTTTTGGTCAATGTTTAGGTAGGTGATATGGGTGAGAGAAAAATCCACAAGGATTTCAACAGAACATTGCCCATTGCATTAACTGTCCTTTCAATGGTATCTCTTTGTTCAAGGTGTTCCCTCAGGGAAGGAATGCAAATGCATCATCCATGTGTTGATAAATTAAATGTCATTCATCAGACCAGGCTCCCTTCATCCACTGCTTCATGATCCATGTCTGATACTCACATGCCAACTGATTGCACTTTTGGAAATGGACACCCTCACTGGTCTGCAAACAAGCTGCACTGTAGTTTTAGATGCCTTTTTTGTCAGAACTGGCTTTAGCTACATGTTGGAATTAATGTGAATTGATGTGTAACAGCCTATCCTGTTCACCACTGTTCCTTCTTTAGATCAGTAATGATTCTGACCACTACAAACCCTATAAGAGTTACAGATTTAGAAGATTCCCTAATCCAGTTGTCTGGCCACCACAATTTGACCCATGTTAAGAAGTAATTATGAATTCATTCATCCATCAGTCCAGCCAGCCTCGTTTCTGTCACCCATCAATTTATCCATGTGTCAGTTCCATCCAACTAATTATCCATTTACACAATTCTTGCACAAGGGTCACTGACAGAATTATTTGTATTCAATACATTGGTCAACTTTAAAATAGGCAAAACTGACTAAAAACTCGTAAAATGTGAATCTGGGAAATTATAATATTGAGTATAAATGTGTAGTAACCTTTTTAAAATGCTAAGTAACCATCGTATCTCTTTTATAGGGGCAAGAATTTTTGGCGCATGTTCCTAAAGTGCGCTTGCCTCCCGGGATGAGTGGAATTAATGTTTTATGCCAGCCTTAAGAGGAAACCCAGGCAGTTCATGCTGGATCACTTTAACATCCCAAAACCTTCCATCCAGCTCTCATTCTCCCTCGACCTTGGTTTGAGGAAAGAACAAAAACATTGTCTCTCTGCATTGCTCCGACCCGTACTCACATTAACTCCACGCAGCCTCCCCCCCCTCCCTCCTGCACACAAAATGCGTCGTGCGCGTGGGGATGCCGCCGGCCCATTCAAGTCACGTAGTAAAGGAATGTTCACCGATAACCGAGGGATAGGAGTCTATTCCTCCCCCCTTCTGTAAACATCTCAACATGCATCATTCGATGCCCACGCTAAGCCACGACGTTTACTTGTAGCTACACACTGCTTTGCGCTCACACGCACGCGCGCTGTGTGCACGCGTACAAACAGCATTTCTTGACATCTGTGTGTAAGCAAACAGAAAACAGCAGACACGCGTGATCCACATGCAGGCTTGGACCCCCAGCCTCCTCCTCTTCCTTTTCATCATCATTAGTATTCCCCCCCCATAACCATTAACAAAATATTAAAAAACTAAAGCTCACTGAAGAAACTTACCTTTAGACAGAAGAACCAGGATCAAACCAGCCAATGTGTTCAGCAAAAGAGGGCAGCCCATGATGGAGTTCTGATTGATTTTCTGCTCAAATGTTACGGTATTCCTTCCTTATGGAACCGCTGTGGGAATTATGTGTGTAAAAACGACCCACTGGATGAATCTCAGCAGAAATAGTCCAACTCTTCTACATCCGACTTTTTAATAAGTCCCGTCAGAGAGAGAGAGAGAGAGGAAGGGAGAGAGAGAGAGAGAGAGAGAGGGTGAGAGAGAGCGCAAAAGATAGGAAAAAGGAGAGAGTGAGATTTTCTTAAATGTCTCTGTCTGCCAGAAAAAAAAATATATTACAGCAGAAAGCCCAAATATCCCAGACAGAATTAGTTTGGCTCTCAGAGCCTTGAAGAACAGGCAGAATTTCCCTAAAAACGCATGAGAACTGAAAGGTAAACATTCACCCCGTCCGATAATCTGATTTGATAATGTTTTTCTCAGAGAGCAGGATGGAGGAGTCTATGTGTCCTGGCCAAAAAACCTCGAGCCGCTCCGTATGTGTCTCTGTTGGTATGCAGCGCGTCTCCTCGCTCCGCACTCAGCGCGTCGCAGAGAGCAGCGTTGAACGCGAGGCGCACAGCGCGGAGCATGATTGGCAGCTCAAGGAGAGGCCCTCTCCCCCAATCGCTGGCCCCAAGGAAGGAGGCGGGATGTACGATTGCAACGATGTCCCGCAGAGAAAGGCAGACCGAGGAGCCGAGCAGACCAATGGGAAGCGCGGGGTGGGCGGGGAAGATAGAGAGGCAAAGCGCGGCGCGGTGATAATGTAATGTGATTTATAGCCAGTTTGGTGTTGCTGCAGTACTCAGAGAAGGTAGTCCACTGGGGGGGACAGGCGGCAGCCGTGATAACTACAGGGACAGAGGAGGAGGATGGAGTCAGGAGCAGGTGGAGTCCTCACATCAGTGGCCATCCTGGATGAAAAGTCATGTTGTAGCAGACTAGGCAGAACATTATGACCACTTTCATTAGTGTTTTGACCTTAACAATGATCCAAGATGTTACTCTGGATCTATGTATAGCTCTTCAGCCACCAGAGACAAAAGTAATCATTCTAAGGTTTCCAGCTTGAATTGAAGTTCATAATGTGAAGATTTATGTGGAAATTTTTTTCTGGTGAGGTGGAGGAATCCATGGAAAATGTCTGAGAGCAGCTTAACAAACCTCCACCTTAAATGGATTTAAAAGCCATCTATGGTGTATGGTGAGCCTATGTTTTTTTTTTTTTTTTTAAATGTTTTTCACCATAGTAATGAATGCATGCTCGTGACAAATATTGTAATTCATAAAGCTAGGGTTTTTTTGCAGCATTCGGGGGAACATTGCAATTTCTGCTTCATATCTGGCCAGCAGTGACCGGCTCCTGCATTTCTCTAGAATACAAGCAGAATATATTAGCAAACTATGCAGTAATTTAAAATGATCCATGAACATCAGCAGCCTTCCCATCAGATAAACACACAAGCAGTTACTCCGACAGTAAGATGGTCTGGCTGTTGACTCTGAGCTACTAGTTGTGCCTGTGGTATGAACTGTGTTTGTGTCCAACATATTCGTGTTGGAGACGCTCAGACCCAGCCACCACAGTTTGGCTCTTGTCAAACTTCCTCAAATCCACATGGTTGACAATTTGCTCCTCTTCAAGCACATCAACTTGGTGGACAAAATATTCCCTAGCTGCCCTATCTATCCCTTTGCTCTGACAGGTGCCATGATGAAAAGATAATCCATGTTATTCACCTTAATTGTCAGTGGTCATAATCCTTTGCATGATTGATGCATGACGTTCAACCTGACATGACTCAAATGTTGAATGTCAGCAATCCAAAGAAGGTGAAAAGAGAGAAAAAAATAGGATATCTTATGTGCACAGACCAACTTGTGTCTACAACGATCTGATTGTAACAGATGCCAACATAAACCCATTTAGGTAGATATCTTCAATTTATGCAGAAGTAGACAACTAATGAGCCATTTGTAGGCATGTTGGTCTCTTTGTCTCTGCTGCATCTGGTGCTAATTACATAAGAGGCAGTTGCTTTTAGTAAGGGGCCACAGTGAGCAGGTAATCTTATTTAAAAGCTTGATGCCAACCACAGACAAGAAGGTAAATGCAGAAAAGTTTGAGTCACATATTTATGCTAAGATTACAAACACCTGACAGCTTATTACAGTCATAAAACATCATATAGTCCTTGTTATTTAGCTCACAGTGGCCTTTCCGTTCTATATACAGTATCCCTAAATAGGTTATTTCCATATCAAGATTTTTTTTTTTTTTTCTCATTTTTGAGTGCTGCTTTGTTTTTTTATTCCCAGAATAGCCAATTAATGCTTTATAACTGCTGAGTACATAAGTAATACAGCAGTGCTAGCTGATTTATGTTATTCAGACAAAATTAGAACAAATACAGTTGGGGATAAACAAAGTGCATCTCTGGCTCTGATGAAAGATGCAGGAAGAGAAATAGGCCAATATTAATAAAACCAAGGACTGATTAGTGAGATTGTTGTTGGAATGAGCTACAAACTGTAAATGACTTGCCCGGAAATTTATATTATTCCTTATAATTAGCTCTGACGCAGCAGAGAACATCTGAAGTCACTCATTAGGGCACTATTTATAACATAACTGTTTGCTTGTCTGATATAAAATTAATAATCACGTCTGGTTAGTCCCAAATAAAGTTAAACTGTTTTTTTCCTCAGCATTTTCTGAGTCACACATAACATTGAGCCTCCAAAGAATCAGAAGGAGTTCATTGCTGAACAATACCAGTCAGTGAAAGAGAGCAGAATAATATATTAGGGTTTTAAATAGATCAGGGAACACCTGTATTCTTCATATATCTGGGATATGATGTAGGATGGAAGGACAAAAGCCTTAACATATGAAGTAAAAGGTTCAAACCAAGCTACACTGTGCAGAAACACAAAATAATAGTCAATGTTGGCATAAAGTCTCAACACTCTTTCAAGAAAACTGAAGATCAAGAAAAAAAATCTAGCACCTGAGGAAGCTTTCTGTATTAGAATAGACCAGCCAGATGTTAGACCTAAATGCATATTTTTTTTAATGTACACAGTTAAGATTTACTGTGCTGTCTTACCCAAAATGAGTGAGCTTTGTTATTTGTGCTTAATAGTTTAAGTGTGCACACTTATATAATAAAACAGTTTTATTTTGGGGGAGGTGAAAAAAAAAACATTTTGTTTTTGCAATTGATCTTTACTGGTTGTAGATTATAAAACAGGAGGAAAGGGTTTTGTTATCCATCTTGGTGTGATTTCTTGAAGAAATTCAATGTGGGAAAAAAATCCTTTTGAGCTTCCATCTGCATTTGCTTTTATTTTGCACACCTTAATGTTTCAGGTCATCAAAATTATTTTTATATATGACAGCAACAACTCAAGTATATAAAAATTCTAATTAGAGGATTTTTAATTTATTAAGGTAAAAAGAAATCCAAATAAATCTAGCCCTATTTGAAAAACTAGCCCCACTCCTGTTAACTCAAATTCATTATGATTAACTACATTTCTACTTGCAGCTACTGACAGAATTTATTCTATTGTGTTATCATTTTTGTATATCACTTTGGTGCAGTTTTAAACCTGTTTTTAAAAGTTCTATATACATAAAAATGACATTGACAGAACAGAAAATGTTGCTCTCAAAGAAATTCTTGAAGGATATTATCCAACTAAAATTTTATGATCTTAAACTCAATTGGACTTGGGCTATGCAGTAATCAGTAATCAGAAGTACACTAACAAGACCAACTATAAATGCATAGAAAAATAAAGGCTTTGAAGATGCCCAGTCAAAGTCCAAAATGATAATGTGACAGAGATGCTGTGACATGACCCTAACCAAATTATTCGTTCTCATTTTCCCATAGTACCTGGAAACCTTTTTTAAAACTTGCAATTTCGGATTCACTCAGATAATCTTTGTCTGGTATTTTTTTACGGAGTTCAACATCTAAATGTGAGAAACAAACAAAATAAACATGTATCTTTTTTTTCCAAAACACTTTATATGTCTGTTGTAAAGATGATTACAATATCACATTTCTGTATGTATGAATGTAGAGGGGTGCTAATTTGATCAATAAAAACAACATTATTTAGAGTAAAGATAGCAGGTCTTTGGCCAGAGGGAAACCCTGTTTCAAAATTGGCTTAACTGCATGCTATTTCTTTAAACAAAACTCCAAGCACAGTATGGTATGCTGTTCCTCTAATCAGCATATCCTCCTCACCCCCTCCATGTTTTCGGTACAAGTGTAGTTCAGTATTTCCACTGAAATGCCGCAGGACAGCTCTCACATTAACATAGAAATATTGGCTTGGTGTGATGCTGAGAACTGAGATCCAAACAAAAGATATGGTATTTGCACTTGGGCGGCTTTCATTAATGGCTCCCATTATTGCAATCAGTGATTCAGCTGGGCTCTGTTGTACATGCAAATATTATTTATACACCTGTCATATGTCAGACTTTGTTTGTAATCTGTTGTTGCCAGTTATTCTGCAAAAATAGGAACACCTGAAAAAATGTTGACACAAATTTGCATTTTGACTCAGATTTTTTACAAAAGGCAATTACCCTCAAACCTCACCGGCTCCCATCAACCTGTGTGACAACCCGAGCACGATGAAAGCGAGTGAGCAGAAAGGAGGCAGTTCGGAAGTTAGGAAAGTCTGGTTTGAAGCTGTTTTAAAAAATGATGTTGAATTTTTACAACCTTGTCTTAAAATTAGGAACAAGATATTTTAGGGCTCCTGACTGCTGTGCCCAGGCTTACAAAGTAAATATATATTTGGGGGTTTTTTTGTGGCATTTTTTGTTATTTTTCTTAACTTTTGCTTGCAAATTCTTGGCTTGAAGCGCAATAGTGCTTGTGTTTTAATGCCACAAACAGAATAAATAGTCCTCTACAAACACAGCTTTATGGAAATGTGCTCATAAATGTCCAGGAGGTTGCAGCATTTCCATAAAGCAGAAGAGTGAAATAGAAGTTTGGTGAAAAAGGGTAAATTTGTACACAAACAGAGTAACAATACTTGATGGAGTGCTTGTGTATTTTCTTCTGCATTCTTCTTTCTGGGTTTATTATTGCTAGAAAATGTCTTCCCACATACAGTTGTTATTATGTGGGAAGAAAGGACCCATATAGCATTTGGCTGACACATTCAAAGACGTAAACCTGTTAGTGGTACAAGTACAAGGTTTATTTATATGCCGTTAGCTGGCAATAACACAATGTAATTATTCTTTAATTGTGCATACGAAAAAATTATCTGTTTAATTTTTACCTTTATATACAAGACTTCAGAACAGCATGTGCGCATTTCTACTTAGTCTACATTACTCTAAAATCCCCACATAAAATTCTATTAAACCTAATACTTTAAGAAGCCGCTTTATTAGTAAACATTTACTTAGAGAAGCAGCCAAGATGCCCTTGATCTCTCCAGAGGAGCAATAGAGAGCCTCAGCTCAGATGGCAAAATCTCAACAGTACAACTATTAACCATGCTCATGAAAGAAAACAAAACCACTGGAAAAAGAAAGCAAAAAGTTTTGCATTTCACACCAAGAAGGCAGATCCACACATGTAAGACAGAATGATATTTTTGGAGAAGTTGCAGAGTCTGGACAGTAGTTTGCAGCGTAACTTGTATATTTTCATGATAAAATATAGCTGTGATATTTTTAAAGAACTGGGTATTAATCAATTTTAGCCATACAATAAAACCATAATTTAACAAAGCTGATATATTCAGGTTTGTGGATTTTGAACATCTGGTCATTCTTTATTCCATTGGCTTTGTTGTTGCTCTTGTTTGACCACCAAGTACCTAATCTCTTGTTTGGTACCTTCAGATATCGGCCATGTATACAATAGCTTAGTGTGACTAGACACAGTGGAAATGAATGCATCATTACTCATCAGAGGTAGAAACAGAAAGGCCTATTTGATGGATGGTAACCAACATCCCAGGCCTTTGTGGCGGTTTTATCCATAGTTTTATGCAAACAGAAAGCTTTCGGTTCAGAATACTGAAATAATTATGAGATTCCCTGTTGATTTTGAGAGTTTGCTCAATTACAAAGCCTCTGATTTTTATTGTGGCTTCAATTAAGTGAGGTGAGACAGGCTATCTGTAACTTGTGATGTGTAAAAAGTTCACCAGTGTTTTCCATTCCAAGCTCTACACTACCATGGGCAACACCAAAGAGCTGTCAAAGGATGTCAGGTACAAGATAATTGATCTGCACAAGGCTAGAATGGATCAGCAAGAACCTGGGAGAGAAGTTAAACATGAAATGACCACCAATAGCTCTCAGTCCAGAACTCTATTCACTGTCTTGCTTCATGGGGTGAGAAAGATCATGAGAAAGGTGAGGGATAAACACAAGAGAAGCTTGTTAATGATCTGAACTAGCTGGGGTCACATTCACTAGAAACACCTTTGGTAACATAATAATGGAGATCTTGCAGCCTGTTACAATAGAAGGCTAATGTACAGGCCATTCCTGCTAATGAAAATGTTAATTATCCTTTAGATGCATTAGAGGATAAAAAAATGACCTAGTGAGGTTGTTTTCTTGCCTTAACTTTTTTTTTTGTTATTTCACATTTTAGCTATTCTTCAAAGAGGGTTATTGAAATTATGACATTTAAATTATTAATTCTAACTACAATACATTTTACAAAACGTATTGTAACCCAAGTGCAGCGGTAACAGATGAGCCTAATATACTTAAAAAAAAAAAAAACTATCAGCAAAACATCACATGCATCTAATACATGTACGTATTATCTTCAGTTTTTTACCTCATATTTGTATGTATATGTATTGAGTTAGGGAGAAGTTAGGTCTGGCTAACTTTTTTTAACTATTTATCCAAACCAGTACAAACAAGTATAGCAATTCAAAAATAATGTAAATCTAAAGGACTAGCTATCAAAAGTAGCTAACTGTATTTAATTCAATTCAGTTGATTTATATTGCATCAAGTTACGTCCTCTCAAGGCACTTTGCAAAACAACAGTCTTTTTATCCGATCATACATCCATTCCAATAGATACTCATTATCAAGCAGTGCATCAAGTTCAGTTTAATATCCAAATCAATTTAAAACATTTTCTATCTACTGAAACTACAAGATTGCATTGAGACATTGACTTGCAGCTTTCAGTCCTCCTGGATGAGCATAGCAAAAGTAGACTTGTATTGCTTGTATTGTGTTGTTGACTTGGCAGCAATCCCTTATACTGAGCATCCATATAGCGGAAAGGAAAAACTAACCTTCTCGAATGTGTGCATTCATTTGTATGACTCATCACTATAGTGTGACTGTGTTTATTATTCAAAATTCATTGTCTATTTTATAGTTTTTCTAAGCCAGCTAACATTACCCTATTTATAGCCTGTGTGTCATTCATGACTATTGTGTGAAAGAACGGGTCTCTGTTATCATCTATCGCCACATTAGTCTGTTTAATAACTTTATAAGTTTGCTAAACCAGCTAGCTGTCATTACTATATGTATTATGCAAAATATTATAAATGATGATACTTAGCCATAATAAGAGAAGTATCACAAAAATGCATTGATTTTAATGAGGGTCATTGTGTAGGGTTCTGTCTCCCTTTCAAAAAAAAAAAAGTGTTATTAGAAAGGACAAAAACCAAAATCTTTATCATCACCTCAATAAGCCATGTTGAGATAAGAGAAATCCAGCATTTGACCTAACAGTACACAGCTAGCATAAGATGCATACACCGTCTGCAATGCAACAAAAACAACTTTCAAATAAACTGGATGTAAATCAGATAAGGGTGTATGTCTGACCTACTGCATCTAATACCAATATCAAGATGCACTTTGAGTGGCCAGACTGTCCCAACAGTTATTTCACACCTGGTCAGTACACAAAAAAAAACATGTACGATGACGTCAGATTGTGGCATCTTGACTGTATTAGGATAAACACTGAAGGACACATCGCTGAGCTTTCTCAAAGAGAGGGAAAGTTTATGCAAACACGTCTGACTTAGAGTACGTCTGGCTGGGGCGATGTGTCCCTGAAGTGTCTGCTGTAGAGCTACCAGTTGGGCTGAGACACCCCAGCAGCCTGTTCAGCATGGTAATGTATGGAGATGCAGCCACAGACCCTTTTTCCCTCTTTCCCACAGCTCCATCTTTAAGCCTCCAACGTTAATTGGGATGGCAGGGGCAGCAGTACCTTGGTTGTAATCACTGTCCCTCTGAGAGCCCCACTGAGCACGATTGAAAGGGGGGGGCTGTGAAGGAAGATTGAAAGAGAGTCCTTGGTCTCCAAGGGCTTGTTTTCTGAAATATGGTATGCTTTGAGATGCAATGAACATAAAGATAGGGTGGAAAAGCGAGGCGGAAGGACGTGGAACAATCAGAAAAAGGGAATAAAAAGTAGTTGGAAAATTGTCAAAATTGTGTTGAGCACTTCCTGGAAAAAATATAGATGACAAATAATGGAACAGGAGGAGAAGTTGGCAGAAATGGAAAACTCATGCAGAGGATTACTGACAAAGATTGAATTGTTTAGAAAAGCTGTAGAGAGATGGAAGAGGTTAGGATTTTGATTGCATTGAAGCATGGAGGCAGAAGGGAATTCCAGGTCAACACAAGATAATAAAAGTTTTCTGACTTTCAAAATGAACCAACATTAATTGTGTCCAGTGTGAAATGTCATTTGGACTTCTGGAAACCACAAAGGCATGTAATCCCATTAATTACCTACCAAAAGACCCCATCATTTTCCATATATCCTTTCCCAGTTTATACTGAAAAGGCAATTGATTACCTTCCCATTGCCAGTATATTCTAAAGCTAATGTTCTGATTTATTATTTATTAATAATTTCTCCAATTGCAAACAATTAAAAGAGAACTGTTTGAGCAGTGGTCAGTCACATTTATAAGACATTTATTTAATGTTCTGCTAAGAAGGTAAAATATATTTCAAAGATTAAAGTCAAACATAATCTCTGCTGAGTTCAGATAATATTTTCATAGTTTGTGAGCCTGTTTAGGAGTCTATGTGTTACAGGATATACCACTCAGCATACTCTTAGATTTGGAAAGCGGATGTGTTATGGTGAACCATGTTTCTGGGGGTATGTGTGTGTAATTATTGTAGATTGTTCACTTTTTACCACATTCCCTGTTTATTCTAAGCCATTTCTTACATTTTATCTTCTTCTTTTGTGGAGTTTAATGACAGTTACATCCATAAAAAATGTCTTACTGCCACATAAAGGAACTAGATCCACTGACTTCATAAATCTCCTTTAGCAGACCCCAATCCAATAATCACATCAAGAAAACAATGTTTGATACTTAGGTTGCAATTTGGTACAAAAGATGTAAATACTCAGCTGAAAGGAAACAACAGTCCAAGATAACATGGTTCACATTTTCTGTGCTCAGTCACAACGTCTATTGTCATATTTCCCAATAATAAATACAGTGCTGTTCAGATATGTATGACCTTTTCTTTATCTTAATATAGAATCTTCCCTCCTGTTTCCTCCACAATACCTGATTCTGAAAATTGTGTTCTGCAATGCAAAAAGAGTTTTTCCCCTTGTCTCCTGTTCCCACTGATGTTGCAAAAGCTAGTTAATATGTCTACAAACAATACTTTTACATTCTTGTTTAGATAACTGAATATTTAAGCCTACATTGTCTCTATTAAGAGCATGTTTAGCAATCTGGTCAGCGTTTTCAGTTCCCTCTATCCACATATAACCACACAATATTTCTTCCTTCCGTAACAAGCTGAGAATAAACGAAGTTCTAAGTAATAAATCCTGCCTTGCCTACGGCCAGATAAATGGCATGCAGTTCAACTGAAAACACATTTGCTTACCAGTTTCAATTTTATACTTCGGAATAACAAGAAAACTAGCTTGACCTAAATCAGAGTCTCTATTTAACCTGCTCTTCCACCTAAATGTCTTGTAGAGTTTGGTAGTACCTGGTTTACACATATAGAAAACAGAATTTTTCCCATTCATCTTCCCAAAATGAGTTCAATCAGACTCAATGAGGAATGGATCTATGGATATACATTTTCAAGATTTAAACTTATCTGTCAAGGTTTTCTCCTTGTATTTAGCTCTCCCACACTTCCCAGAACTCTCAATAACTTCACAGTCCTTATTGAAAAAAGCATGATGATGCCACCACTGTAGAGACTGTATTCAGGGTGAGTGGAAAATACCAGAAAACAACAAATATTAGTGATTGTCAAATGCACAACATAAGTAAAAGACATGTGTGATACGTTACAAGATACTGTGGAGTAGTGCAATGCACATTGTATCCTGAATGGTTAATGGTGATGACGTGAAAAAAACAAATACCCACAGACTAAGCTGGAGAAACATTTTTAGGATTTGTGGTTCCAGATGCTTCTTTTCTTTTCTTTATGCTTTCAAAATAGGCAGGAGCAAACATCTCATTCTGATTTTAAAAGTCAGATTTCTTATTAATATGATTCATTGGCACTTTTGATAAAAAGTATGTTTATTAGAACATCTGATGTTTACATTTTGCTTCAAGGCACAGTTGTTTTCAATCCTGATTTATTTTTGCTGCAACACGATGTGCTTGTTAAGTGCTTTCATACTGGAAAGACTTCTTTTGAAACTGAAACTGAGTTGACAAAGGGGACTTGCAGAGTAATGAAAAAGCAATCTGATACAAGAAGAAAAGAGAAAATATGACCAAAAAGATTTCTCTCAGGGTGAAAATGTCAACGCTGTTAGCCAAGGTTTTTAATTCAACTATGGGTTTAGTAGCTGGAAAGTGTATGTAGGCGTTGGTAAGCATATACACTTCAAATTGGTTAGCTGTATGTGGAAAATGATGGATTGTTAATAATGAAACAAGACATGGATAGAGTCACCTTTTAAGCAGCAAATGGAGCTGGAGCGCATCAGAGAGCTCGGCCTTCAAGCTGGATCAAAGTCGCAAACCGAGCTGCAATAGATGATAGAATTTAATCATGTCTGCTGCCCAGCACTATCTCACATTCCCTTTCTATGTTCTATTGCAGTAAAAAATACAAAACGTTTAATTTAATGACTTTATTTTCCACCCTGCACAATTTCTATAAAATTTACAAAACTATTACAATGTTCATTTCACAATTTAACTTGGTTTTAATGTGCTATGACACAAAAACAACAACACACTGTATTAGTTCATTTGGACAAGCTGCTGTTTCAAACAAACTGGTGATGTAACGTAAAACATCATTGATTTAATTTGCATGGGATCATCTTTAAAATCTCATTAGCAGGGTTCTGATTAGTGATCTCAGCCTAACTTCTTTCAATGAGCGTAATTAAGGAATCAAACACCTGAATAGGCTGCATTAAAGAAAAAGAAACATTTTTCAAACTGTTTTGATTAGCTGCATGTTACACTCAAAATTAAGAATTTCATCTAAAATGTCTGGGGGAAAAAAAGCAATGGAGTGGACATTTACAGCTAGTTAATGTAATGTTGATACAGTAAACTGAGCAGAACCTTGGATAATCAAGCAAAGTTGAGATATGTCTAAAAGGACTCTTATTCTTATGAATATGGTACATGTAAGTGCAGCTACTGCCGTTCTTTGAATCTCCCATTTACCTCCTGGCCATGAAGAGTTCTTTACTGCAGCAATGCTTTAGTTTTTCTACTTGTGTACCCTTGAAGGCTGCATCTCTCTCTACAAGCCATCCCTCAATAATTAAAAGATACATAATGATTGTTTGAGCATTGGTTCAGCTATTAACCATCTACGCATCTCCTTGATCTAGAGCGAGTTTATAAGTGATAGAAGGAAAAGAAATGAGTCTTTCAATACCATAAAGCCCCCCAAAAACTATTCATCTGCATCCACTCAGAAACACCTTAGCTGGTTCTGAGGCACATTTTGTCAAACATTAAGTCCTGTTGTATTCCGGGATTGTTTTTTTAATCTCTGTTTTGTGTAGTGTGCATACAACATTGAAATGAGGGGGGTAACATTCACAGCATTCCATTGCTTTGGGAAATGGTGTGGTGAAGTTGCAGTGACCGCAACTTCATACTTTATTCTTGTATGTCTTGTCCCAAGTGGTTACACAATTACAAGTGAAATTATTTCAATATGATTTCACTGTGAAATAGTTGAAGCCGTTTGAGCATTTTTCATGCAGAGGTTGGTAGATCATCAGTGCAGAGAGAGAGTTAGCAGAAAGTTGCATGGTGTATAAAACTGATTCTATATGGTAGATAAATTCACCATTTATGGCATCTAAAGTTGTGACGTACAGGCAGATCTCTTTCTCCCTATCCAACAAAATCTGACAGCCTGTCTTAATGCATAAGAAGAAAATAATGGAGTTTTGTTTACTTTAAGCTGAGCAACTTCCTACTTTGCTAAGACACTAAAATTAAGCATATTCTGAAATTGAGCAAATCATCAATGGCCTGTTATATAAAGCCGCAACACTCTCATTGAAGTCATCGAAGTCTCTTTACAAAATAACTCTAGTAATCTAGTTTTGAAATTAACATTTTCAGAGGTTTTTATTTTTTACTTCAGTATAGCAATGGGACGTTTCTGCCAAACATAGATGCCATGGGTGGAGGAGGCACTTGTGACATCAAGCTTCAATGGGTCTAAAACACTTTACACAGCTGGTAATTTATCAGCGATGTGTTTGGGAGTTGCAGAACTCTAACAGGGCCATAGAAGTGGATAAACTCATTTCACATATTTTAAGAAAGGATTTGTGATCCCACAAATTTCTTTGCCAGTTGTTGCTAGGAAAATACATCTTCTGAAGTCAACACAAATATGTCACTGATTAATCACTGGTTTCTGAAGATAGATATGCATCAGCGATAACCACTCCAAGTGCTGCAATTCAACCTCTAATATGTGCTTATGTCTGGCTCACATATCATTTTAGCCACTCCCAACCCCTCTAATGGATTCTATACCCCTTTTGTCTGTGTCACTCTGTCTCTTTTATCCATTTTTCATTTAACCACAGTAAAGTGAATCACTGCTTTTTCTGCCCGTCTCAGATTTTTTTTGTTGTTGTTGTCTCGCCCATCTTTTTTCATTTTCCTGTCTGTCACCCATTATGGCAGTGTCCAATCTCCAGCTGGCTATATGTCTGACCATCTTTCTCTCACGTGGAGCTTCAGTTTCTACCTCCCCAGCTTGATTCAGCAGTTATGAGGGCTTCTTCAGGTGGGGCTCGCCTGAGGTGAGTTTGAGAAGCAGAGGTTAATGAGGATCAAAACATCTTTTTTTTGCCTGGGGCATTAAAGAGACGGAAAATAAATTAAGAAAACCAGACACACACACCGATATGTCTAACATTTGCAGCAGTAAATCAAGTTAAAGCACAAATGTAATGCTTAACAGTTTGACCACCAACTGATGTCAAAATATGAATGACAAGCAGGTGTATTAATAAGGGCAGTGTAACCTTGTTATAGTAATAACTGCTTCAAAGAAATATTCTCATGCATCTTGATAAGATATGCATGAGTGTAAAAAAAAAATATATATATGTATATATATATATATATATATATATATATATATATATGTGTGTGTGTGGGTGTGTGTGCGTGTGTGGGGGTGCACAGGCAGCAGGATAACAGCAGCTTTGAGAAGACTGTAAAGTAAAGCCCACTGAGTCACTGCTTTATAGTGACCCTACATGTATGTGTGCTGGACATTGGCTGCAACATTTTTATTTTATCTTTTATGTGTAGGTATGTGTCCATTTGCTTTTACAGGAATGTGTGGGGTAGATGCACGTATTCTCACACATGTATGCATGAGCAAATCTGGACATGTAAGTTTATGTATGTAAAAATCTGTATTTAGATACGCTTAGGCACATATCTTTTTTTTTTTTACTTTGGTTGTAACTTAGGCTTTTCATTGTAATCCTGAAGCAGAGAAATCATCAGACGTGTCTCACCTGGACTGAAGAAAATGGAAGGGAGTAAATCCAGATGGGGGACACCGGCCAATAGTTTGTGACTCTTCAAGCATTAAGGTTTGTAGTAGCTTAGTAAAATTAAATTTTTTTACTTAAACAGGCTGTTCATGCTTGTAAATTCTCCAATGTGGCTGAATTCAAGCAGTTGTACAAAGAAGGGTCGGATAATTTCTCCCACATAAACTATTCTTAGAAACACTATGTAGCAGTTATCTGTGCTAAGGGTGGCATAAGCATTCAATAGGATTAGTAGCATTTTTGTATTGTTTTGATGTCCTTGCAAAATAAAACTGCATCTTTGATTAACTTTGGTCATCACAATCTAATTTGAAAGTTTGTTACATTATCTGAAGAACTTAGGTGATAAAAACACAGATGAAATGTTTTTGATTTTACCTCTGTGCATCATTCTGTGCATAGTCAATCTTACATATAGGATTTTTGAATGGAATTACTAAAAAAAAGCCTCCACTAGAAAAAGTTTAAACAGTAAAGTTAAAAAAATTGTATAGTATTATTTAGAGTCAAAATAATGAGAGTAAATCTTTGGTTTAGCTTAATCTTTGGAAAGCATTGCGAAGGTTACTGTGGTTTAGAAAATGTAGGAAAAAAAAATCAAACACACACATGGTTTCAAACACAAAACTCAGTCCATATAGTTCAGCAGCTATACCAAGAGGAGCCAATTGAATGATGTCACCATTGAGACTCTCATTCATCTGAAAGAGCACTTAGGACTGATAATGCTAGCAGGGGGGAAAATGGATAGATGAAAAAGAGAAAAGAAAGAAATGATAGAAACATCTGATGAATAATGATGCTTTAAAGCTCCAATCCAAATTAGACTAAAGTAAAAACTACTAAATTAACTTCAAAGAAGTCCTTCTATACGCATTGATTAAACATCTGAAAATTAATCTCTGTTCATTAAAATTATATATTAAGAGTATACTAAATAAATAATATATTTACATCTCAGTATTTAACTCCAGTGCGACAAATTAAGGCCTCTTTTCCTTCCTGGATTCTGCTTCCTGACTCTGCAATGAGAATAAAATAAACCAAACAAACACAGTAAGAATGGACCTATACCATTTCTTTGCAAAGCACTTTAGACACATACATGTTAAATAGGGCAGAGAGAAAGCAACGGAATAGCATATAGAAGAAGTCTCTGGCACCGTGTTGATAGCTTGTTTCATTTCTGAGTTCTGATCCGAGACACATAGAAAAGGTTGCAAAAACATGGCAACAAGGTTGAAAACTTGATTTTCACAATGCAGGACTCAAAAACATAAAATGCTTTGGTATATCCTGACAGGAGTTTGCAGCTCCTCACCTTCCTCTTGAATTTGACAAGCCCTCATTTTCTCTTCTGACCTGCAGTCACCTATTAGCGACATCTATTTTTCTGTCTTCTCTTCCTTCACCTTGCTCTGTCTTTACTCTCACACCCACTCTCATCACCATTTGCCTTGTCTTCTTCACAAATCAATCTTTCTCATTTGGTCCAGAATTGATTTTGGTATTTCTAAATGTTTATGTAACTCTGCAATCCTCTCTTGCCAACTCATTTGATTCTGCTCAACTCCATCTTTGCTGATTAACACCCTGTTTTGTTCTCTACCTTTCTTGCTACGCGTTGCCCCCTGTGACTCATTACAAATTAAGCCTATTGAGTCATTTTTTGTCATGTTCACACAGTTGTAGTGTAATAGGTTTTAGTAGGAAGTGCCATACCACAACAATGTCGGTTTTAAACATTTGTTGGAGAACTGTGGATGCCATGGGAGACATGCTGCCAACATGGACGTTCAGGATACAAGTTGTCTATAACAATTCATTAAGGCAGATGAGTGAATACATAGGGGTAAGTTAAAATTGATGTTGAAATGTAGATAGAGGTCAGTAGTAAAAGAAAAAAGGAGATGGTGATGAGAGACCAAGAAGGTAAGGATGAATGGTAGAGAAGGTACTGATGAGTGATGAAGGATGAAATGATGAAAGAGGTAGGGATGATGAGATGGAAGAAGAAACAATGGACAAAGAAGTCAGGAATAAAGGATGCAGGAGGTAGCAACAAGGGATAAAAGGTGCAGTGACGAATTAGGAAAGATGGAGATAAAGGAAGAAGGAAGGGAAAGAGATTAGAAAAGAGATTTGGGAAGAGGGAGGTAGAGGTGAATAATTATGGAGTTAGAGCTGACTAGTGAAGGAGCTGAACATGAGGGATGAAAGTGGCACATTTCCACCTTTTATTGCTTATTTTGATGTTATTGTATGCATTTTTAAAAGTTTTAGATTATTTTGGCTTAATTAGTGTAGTGTCTCTGTTTATTGTTTGCATTTTAAACCATACCTAATATTTGTTTTTATATAATCAAATCTCAAACTGAGAATAAACATTTCAAATTAGTTTATGCCAAAAATATGTGTCAAAAGTCCCAAAAAGGTAAAATAATAAATTAAATTAATTGGATAAAGGATGAAAGAAGGAAGGATAAGTTATCAAGGATGAAGGCGGTGAGTGGTGAGGGACATAGAAAGTAGAGATAAAGAATGAAGGGATGTGGATTTGGAATGATGAAGGTTGCAATGATGGATGGATTAAAGTAAAATTGATGGATGAAACAATAGAGAAAGAAATGAAGAAAGTACGGAAAAGGAAAAAAGGAATAGATTAAGTTATAGGCAGTGGATGAAGACAGTAGATGTGGTGAAAGGAGGCATGGATAAAGGAAAGAGAAAGATAGGAAAAGTTAGGACAGAGGGATGAAAAAACTAGGTATACAGAAGGTGAAGGTTGCAATGAGGAATGAAGGAGGATGGGAAAGAAATTAATGACAGTGAAGGGTGAATGAGGTCAGACTAAGGAATGAAAGAAGTAGCTATGATGGATGAAGGGATGAAAAGTTAATGTAGGAATAAACATGGTGAACTAAGCTAAATAGGAGACCTCTCCGGAACCTAATTTAACACATCAACACCAAAAGTTCCTAAATATGTCCTGAAATTTTCTTTTGGTCACATTGTGTTTTCTGATTGCTTCTCAAAATGATCAGTGTAAGGTAAAGTACAGTGAAGTTAGACTATCTGTCATAATAATATTGTGAAAGTATAACAATATACTGTACTGTTCACATTTATATGCATGTAATGGGCTTCTCCCTGTTGTATATGTGGCAAAAATAACTATTCTAAAGATTTGAGACTTGAGTTGGATTTGGTAAAGATGCCTCTTGAACATTGTTGCCTCAATCTTATTATTGAATAGTGAGAGAACACACACACAACCAGAGAATATTATAAAATAATGTCTTCCATGCTATCTGCTCCAGTTGTGATGCTTTTTGTATTTTGACATCTTTCCATCTGAATCACAATTAATGTACTCAAACAGATTTAGCCACTGTAGGTCATCTGTCAAATGGTGCCACTCACCACCCCTGGCGCTGGTCAATGGACCCTCACCATTTCTTCTTTGGATTATTTTTGACCAATACCAACCACTACAGACCAGAAATACCTTGCAAGAAAGAGCTGCAGTTTTGTAGATAACCTGATCCAGTCATTTAGCCTTCACATTTTAGTCCTTGTCAAGCTCCCTAAAACTTGACCATATTTACTGTTTCCAACATCACCTTTGAGGACGAAATCCCACCCATTAACAGCTGCCATGATGAAGGAATAATTACTACTATTCACTTTGCTTGTCATGATTTCATGATACTACTTGACACCAAAATGCGCCTTTTGTTTCTTAGTCCATGCTCATGAATGTGCAGCCCCTGCATATAAAATCTAAGAATGTTTTAAACTGCACCAATTTGGATTTTCTATTTTCTTCAAAATGATTTTAGAGTGCATTTATCTTTTTTCAGTAACAACAAGAACTAAAACAGCTTTTCATTATATGATTGTAGATATATATGTAGTCCCTTATTAGAGAATGAAGTGGCCAGTTTTTGAATTGAAAACCAACAATGGACTGCCTCAGGTCACATTTGGGTTTTGTCTTTCAGTTGGTGCTGCAACATCTTCAAACTCTGCCCACAAATTGGCAAACATGACTGTGGTACTGGAGGTGTTGTTGATGTTTATGTGTTGTTGTTAAAACAACAAGGGTGACCAATCAGTGATTTGAACTGTTTCAGTTCAAATCACTGATTGAACTGTTTCACCATTTTATTTGGTAAGACATGAACTTTCTTGTATCTTTGAAGGAGGTAGAATGAAAACAAAGGAAGCTTAAACGTTTGCTTGAGCGAACCCATAAATAAAAGCTAAGAATTTATGAAAGCCTCTTGAATCCAGGCCTAACATACTGCATTTGTTATGTATGCCAATTTAGAAACACAGTGGAGTGAATTTAAAACACAGTACTTTGTGTGTTTCTGAAAACCCTTTAAATCAAGAACATGCTAGAGCTTGAACACAACACTGGAATAGTCTTTGAACAGCCAGTAAAAGCAGTGCCTGAGCGCAATGAAAGACATATCTTTCACCCTGCCAAGTGATTAGTAGAAACACATGCAGTAAATTTATAAGCATGGAGGAAACGTTGCCAAATATGTAAGCAGCATACTGACTCTAGGTTCAAGGCTTAATGAAAAATCTATTTATTTTCTGACAGATACCATATGTATCATCACCAGTTGCACTTAAACAGAGAGAGCCAACTCTTTTAAAAATTACTGGAGACTGTTTTAGTCAGCTTTAGAGTGATTGTAAAAACATTCATAGTCTATTAACTTCTGGATTTTGTCACATTACTAATACAAATTTCTATAGATCCATTGGGGGGGGGTTATGTATTTTAGAAACCAACATAAAATAATAAAATTATGAGGTGGATGGAGAACAGCATGATATTTCAATGAACATATGGTTGGTTGTGCTCGGGACACTTAGAAGTTATTAAGTTGCCATTTGTTGTAAAATGTTTAGAGTTGTTATTCAGTTGGATGATGAACTTCCCCAGACTCAAGGCTTATAGCCAGAAACATTTTTTTTCCAAATTTCTTCCCAATAAATTCTGATAAAAAAACAAAAAAAACAAAACATAATTCAGAGTGGAGACATGCTATACAGCTTTTTGCATGTGGAACAAATATTTCTGTTTTGGTCTCATTAGCCAGGTAAAAACTATGGAATTGCATGGGAAGGCAATGGCCAGGCTTTTTCTCATCTGAACCGCCAGACCACCTACATTTACACATTTGCTATATCCCAAATAGCGCCTGGCAAATGTTGATGGGACTTCTTATGTTTTTGTTGTCATTACTCAACAATCTAGCCACTTTGCCACTGAGGCAAGGTTTGCAGAGTGTACAACTAATGGCAGCTCTGCTAATAGATTCTCCCACCTGAGCTTTGCCATGCAATACTTGTATTATCTGATTAAGGCTGTCCTTAACTGGCCTGTCGTTCTTGGTAGATTTGCAGTTATGCCATGCTTTTTCCATTTTCAGCTAATGGACTAAAGACGATAAGTGATGTTCAAGCCTTGGGATATTGTTTCATAACATAACCCTGCTTTAAAATCTCAATTCTATCACTGATATGTCTGGTGCATTCCTTGGTCTTGAATGCTAACCAATTCTCACAAGCAAAATTTTGGTCACCTTCACAAAACAGCTGGATTTATTCTGGGATTTAATTACCAGTAGACTCTATTAAAACAAATGAGATGTATTGGATTTAATTCGAGAGTAAAATATTTACTTCTGAATTATGTATGTACACTATATTGTAATAAAAAAAAAGTAATATATGTAATAATTTTTCTTTCACCTCAGTTATGCACCGTGTTGTGTTTGTCATTTCAAAACATCCCAGTAAAGAACAATAACGTTGCGGCCATAAAGTGACAAAATGTGAAGAAATATTAAGAGGTATTAATACCTTTGAAGGCGCTGTGTAAAGGAAAATAAGTACAGTCATGAAACTCTGACCTGCTAAAATTTCAGACATGAATTAAGATTTCAGGCCTGCAGAGAGACATCAGACATGCACTTACTTCTTTCCATCATTAGCTTCATGCAGCTTTTATACCTACAGGTGGAGAAGAGGGCAAATATTGATTCCTTCAATTTAACCCCCCGAGGTGCATAAAAGAAGCAGTTAAATGGCCCAGCACACGAATGAGCTCAGACTTTATTCTTCTCTTTGATGGTTGCTTCTCAGTTCTGGGCTGTTAGGCAGTTTCCTCAAGACAATTTTTCTCATAAAACGCAGTGCTGGGAATTTGATTGATGGGGGAAAAAAAGACAGTGAAAACACCTTTCTGAGTGACGGACAGAGATGTATACAACGACAACTTACACTCATCAGTACAATAACAGTCTCATCAGTTTGTAGATGCAAAACCATTTTAAAAACAAGCTGCACTCAGCTGTTTGTGCAGTGTAATCACACAAGCATATGCGGGTAGAGCTATCCATTTCCTCTCAAAATTCAGCAACATTCCTACAGCGTAGCATTCCCCAATGTATAAGCAGAGAGCGATAATCAATCTGTGTCATGCCTCATTCTCTCAGCAGGTTTCTGCCGGATTCGTAATGTTCTTCAAGGAAATGGTTTAAGAAAAAGGAAAGGAATTAAGCAGGATTCTGAAGGGAGGATTGGGGGTTGAAAAAAAGATACAATTAGGGATTTTAACTGGATATTGATACCATCTACAGTGCAGTAAACTCATCCAAGAAGAGATACAACACTTCTCAGTCTAACCTCTGTGGCTTTTTAAATTGATTATTTTCACCTAACAGAGGAGCTAAGTGGAGTGGAATGCACAATTAAATGCGTGATTGTTTATGTTGCTGCCATTCATTCTGTAGCCTGTCCCCTAACCTATTTAGCACGGCCCATCAATACGCTTTTAAACAGTTGTGTACAGGGCATGCTTTACTATCAGCATGCCCAGTTCTGGCACATTTGTTTTGCACTTGGACTGAATCCCGGTGAAATTGTTAATCAAAGTAGATCTGTCACCAACATCCTGGCATGATTATCACACACCGCTGTAATTAATGTATTGATTCTAGACACTGTCAAGCTTCTCTGTAATTTGTAGGATATTTTCCCAACCTCTGGGTGCTGAGTCTGTTAAATTCTCAAACATACATTTTGATTTGTCCATTAATAAAACACCTCCCCCATTTCCCAAGCATGAGGGACATTTGTCAATACTTGTTATCACTTCAGTGCTGACGTGGCTTTATGACAGTGCCAATTAGTGATGCATTACCTGCTTCTCGGCTTGTCTATCCCTGTTGCGGTGCACCTCATTCACTCTGCACATATCCATCATTCTCCCTGCCCCTCCAGCTTTCTCTTCCATCTCCTCTCTGACCTCCCTCAATACGTCCCCACTCACCACCCATTGATCACGTCTAATCAGAACCTGTGTGTCAAGTTGTGGATGGTACTTTTTAAATCTGTAATATTCTCAGCCAAATTATGGGAAGCGATTTGGAGCGAAAATGAACGCTGAGAACGAATGCTTTGTCTTGTCTGATAGAGCTGTCCTGACAGGCCAGCAGCTGTTGTTCTACGGTAGTTCACTGACATTTTGAGGAAAACAGATTTGCAACTCAGCGTGAATCTCATTATTATGCATTTGAAAAATTACATTACCTTCTAGATAATCTATTTTGGCTCCACAACCACAGCATTGTGCCACCTGGTAGTGCTTTTATTAGATAATTTCATATAATAAAACAATAGAAGATGTGTTATTGTTATATTTGTCTCGATGCCACAAAATCTGTAACTTTCAGGATTGTATCTACAGTAAGTACAAAACAACTATTTTGCTGAGGACTGATCCAACTATCACTGTAAAAGATGCAGTGTCCAGGCAACTAAGAATTACATAAACAGACTATCATGTAAGCCCACTCACACATCTGGTCAATTAAGAATCACTAATTCACTTAGTAGAACTAGCTCTTTGTCTTTGGACTGTTGGTGGAGACCAACTCAGAAAAAATCGGCACTACATAAAATGACCCAGCACATGCCAGACAACTCACTATGGAAACTGTAATGCAAAAAATCTTTGTATACTTTGAAGCTGTTTTGCTACTGAGTTATACTAGCTCCAGAAGCTAAAGGCGTTGATTTTCATAGCACATTATTAATATTTCTTACTAAATAAATCATGAAGGTCCAGTTCTTCCTTTAACATTGTTCAAGGACACTGTTTCAAAGACTATGAAAATAAGATATTTTTTTATTCATTGTTTTGTGGGGGCGTTTGTCCAATTAAGCTTTTAATAATAATTTCAGACTTTTAACAATGGGACCTGCCATTATTAAAATTGGAGTCTCTGTTCTGCTAATCATCTTCTCCTTAAATATAAATCTATCTAAGCAAGAGCTGCTTTACATACCTCAAATACCACAGTGTTTTTTTATTTGCAGCTAGCAAACAACTGCAACTGAATTCTTTGTCAAGTCTTCTTGTAATAACATAATCTACTTTCATAATTATATTAAACTTGTTTAACCCAGTTAAATAAGCTATGTTTTACCCAGAGCTAAAAGAGACATTAAATATTTTATTGTATTTAATGCGTCTTTGACTCTGTGTATGTCTTCTTCTCAGGTGAAGACTAAGCAATGGTAACCAGGTGCTGTTTAATGGAGCCAACAAATTTGTTGAAGAAAGTAGCGCTCTGCTGTTTCTTTGCAACTGATCTCATGCAAAATAAAGATGTTTAAAATTCTCCTGATCTTAGAGCTGTGGTTGATTTATGTTGGGTTTTCTGCTTGGCCCTCTAGGTGCATAAGAATTGTGCAGTACGTTGATCAATGTAAATTGAAGTTTGAATGGATGCCTTGACATTTGGGGAAACTCCTCCCTGGAAAAGGGCTGCAGCTTGTTTGCTGATCTTGTCTTGTGGTTTATTTTTTTCCCTCCCTGGTGCTTTTATAACCGCCCCACTCACACACCACCGTCCGCTTGGCAGAAATGCTATGCAGCAGTGCTTCTGAGGTGACAAAATTAAAATTTGAGGAGTTAACTCCTCCAGAATCTCTCTGTTTATCTTGGAAAAAAGCATAAAATGAACAAAGGAATTGAATTCAGCACAAAACTGAACTCCAAAGTAAAAGGAGTATGTGTGTATCCCTAAGTGTTAAATATGGCCTTGGCTGAATGATGGTTTGCTAAATTACAAGCAGTTTAGGCTTGCTGTGAAAATCTCAACATATTGAAAGCAGGAAATAGGAAAAAAAAGGTTCAGACAGGTAAAAAATGTTTCTTCAGAATTTTTTGTTGAACCAAAAAATATGACAGAAATAGGAATGTGCGAGTTACTTCCAGGGGTTAATCCACCGGAAGGCTAGCAGCCCAATTCATGACCATCTTATGCACACCTCGTGTATTTCTCGTTTTACCAAAAGTTATGTGCCAGCACTCATCAAAATAAACAACTGATTTCACGACATGTGCCCAGAGTAATTACCAGATTAGTCTTAAAGATTTATTTTGTCACAGTTAACTGGCATGAGCTTCTTACCAAAGCCATTCAGGGACAACATGCACCTGTACAAACAGACTGCAGCAGGTGTCAGATGCTGAGCTGGTCAATGGAAGCCAATAGTGCCCGTATCCTAATAGTTAAGATTGACTCTAAGAGTGCAAGAGTATAATTCTTGCTTCAGGCACCAGACTGCTTCCAAATGCTTAGCTTCAAGATGCTCTTCTAGGGTTCCATCCAAATGGGATGGCTCGCTCTGCTCGGCTCGGTTCCCTCGTGAATCTGTCTTCTATTTTCACGGAGAGTGTGCCCTCAATATGCTCATGGATGGCTGAATACACAGCCAATGTTGTTCTTTCGTGTTTTCCTTGGCTGAAAAATCTATATTTGACAAATATAAATTACAGATCGTGGGCTGGTAAAATGTGTATTTAAATGTGATCTCAAAATTTCACAGTACACAAATCAGACGTTTATTCAGTCAGTGTGAACTTAGTGCTATACTTAATGAAAATATATTACGAAACATATTTGAATTATGCAGATATTTCCCAATAAAGTGACAAGCAGGCACATCTGAAAAGATTAGAATACCATGAAAAAGCTAGATTTTTCATGAGCCATTTCAGAAAATGAAATACAGATTCATCACATAGATTGAAATATTTCAAGGTTTTATCTCTTGCAATTTTGACTTGCTGTCTCAAAAAATTTTTATATTTTGAAATATTAGGCACTCGTGGTATAACACCCTAATCAGCTAATTAACTGAAATTATACATTATATAGAAGTAACTTTCCAAAAGAACAAAAAAGAAAAAAAAAAATTATATATATTTCTCCAAATATTCAAAAATTTTTTCAGGTGTATCTGTATGTTACCATAATTCTTGCAATTTTGTTCATTCAAGTGGTCTAGTTTTTTGCTGATTCAAGTTTTCTTAAACTGGACTGTTTGATTTTATCCACATCTCAGCTTTGTTTTTGGGCGGAATCCCGAGGGAAAAAAGTATCGTCTTACAGTGCTGTAATGTTCTTGCCCAACTACATTCCTTTTAAGAAGAAAGTTTTATTTTTTGAAAAATTTCAGTCTGGCTTCAAACAACGACAGCACAGAGTCTGCCTTTCTAAAAGCACACAATGACATTGTTTTGTCCATTGATGGTGGGTTCCCTGTTGTGTTGGTGCTGCTGGACCTCACAGCAGCCTTTAATGCTGCTGATCGCTCTGTCCTTCTGTCTCGCTTACAGCACTATGTTGGGATCTGTGCCTCATTTGGTGAGAATGCCACCATCTATGTCCATGCTCTGAATTTTATGTTTGCTGGCACCCTGTAACAAGTCTGGGGTTGTTTTTGTTTTTTTTAAAGTAGTCAAATCAAACTTTTACCACCTTTGTTTTTAGCTGAATTTAAGTTATTTTTAATCCATGCTGATCTTGAGAAAAACATGCACACCTTTTATCAGTCAATGCTCTTTAGAAGTAGAATAGATCAGAATATGGCTTCATTATCCTGCAAAGGGAAAATTCAGGCGTTACAGGAAAGTACACCACAATGGCTGCCATTGTACATGTGTGATAGGTCCATGGTAATTTACCCCGTTTTGATGGGCACCTACGACTTTATGATTCCTTCAGTGATGGTGTAATTGTATATTATTATATCATGTGTTTTGGGATCAGCAGATACTATGCATCACCAAGTTCCTCACAAGCCTAAAATTTTGACAGTTATACAACATAGAATAACATCTGCTCACAGCCAAATCTTATAGATATGCTACAAAAAGGTGGAGTGCCTATGTTGTATTATAAATTGGATTTTTCTGTGGAACATTAAACTCCATGACCAGAAGGCAAGCAGATCACCGCAAGGCACTTAGAAACTAGGTGTTATGACGTGTGGAGGACCCAAACACAGCCTCATACGTAGACAGAAGAATGAATGGAAACAGAACTTTTACTTTCAAATAAATCAAAGATCTTGCCATGGATGGTACTTTCGTTGAGAAAAGCTGAGTCTTTGACTAATCAACAAAGGCTCTCGGAGAGTAAACATTTTAGCTTTTAAAAAAAATAAATACCTCAAGAACATAGATCCACCAATGTTTGCAACAAAAAAAATTAAAACATCCCTTTACCAACGACAGCGACATTTTTTATTTTCAAATCTTGCATAAAAGGCAGCTTGTCAACGAGAAAAAAAATAAATAAATTTCAACAGGTGCCTCTAAACCCTTTTATCTGTTTCAACACTCACTGGTGCATTGAACTCATAAGTGATCCTTGAAGTCCTTCAACCACTTTAGTGGAGTAAATAACAGCTTACCTAAATTTACTGAAAATATTTAAGACATCTCACATTTCCCAGGGTTCAAGATCAGTTCACGTGTCAAAAACAAGCCACAAGGATGAGAAATGTATCTTGAAACTGCAACTTCACTTTGTCCAGGCTCAGAGGAGCAGGGATGTATGGAAAAACACCATTTTCTAAGCATTTAAGTTAGTTAACTTTCCAACATGGAAGTAAATAGCAATACTTAATTGACCTTCTAGAGTCAGTTAAATAAAATATCAGGAAGTTTCTTAGTGTGTTGAGGTTTAAGTGAAGGTCTGCATTTTTTGAAATTAAAAAATTTCAACAAAACTTACACAGAAAACCATTTTAAAAAAATCCATCCAAACAAGTGTTTGTAGACTTATAAAAAGTAACAATTTTAATTGAAGTTTGAAATATAATTACATATGTTGAACTCTACAGGGTCTGAAAACTTTCTGCTTTAACTTTTTAAGCTCCACATTGACAACACAGGTGACATGTATTAACAGCTGTAGAGCACATTTCCCTATGGTCTAAGCTTCATAATAAATTAAAGTGACCTGCAAGGCCACCATGCATTCACACCAAAATGCCACATACTGTTAGCAATACTTTCTTTGTGGAATGACATACAATACCCTGCAGCAGAAGGGGAGAAAAGACATTAAATGAAAAAAGAGAAATGACTGCAAAGGAGAAAGCTCCGTAGTCTGCAAAATGTGTCATACATTGTTGCTTTGATGGAGGTGAAGAGAGGTCTTCAAAAAAGCAGTGTGAAAGACAGATTAAGTAGCATCCTTCATTGGGTGCTAATTTTTGGGTGGTCTTGTGGCCTTAGTATGTATAAAAGCTTAAATACAGTGCCTTGCAAAAGTATTCATCCCCTTGAACCTTTGAACATTTCAATAAGACGTCTTTATTCTTGGCACATAATTGTGGAAGGTAAAGGACACAAAAGTTTTTCTTTTTCACAAATCGAAAATCTGAAAAAATGTGATTTGTATCCAGCTCCCTTCAGTCAATGCTCTATAGAACTTCTTTTCACTGCTATTACACTTGCAAGTCTTTTTGAAGTATGTCTCTACCAGAATAAAGATTTTGCAAAATAGCACACGCCCATTCAGTCTGGATAGAGCGTGTCTGTGGGCAACTATTTTAAAATCTTTTCACAGATACTCATTTAGATTTAGGGCTAAAATTTGAGTGGGCGATTCAAACACATGCTTTGCCATAAGCCATCTATTGTAGCTCACCACTGTTCTACTGAAAATGTAACCCCAATATCAACTATTTTACAGCGTCTAACATGTTTGCTTCAAGGTTTTGTTTATAATCACTCCAACTCTGATCAGGTTCTCTGACTCAACAAGAGAACAGTAACCCCACAGCATGATGGTACTACCACAATGGACATTCTGTGTGCAGGGCGATGCAGTGTTAGTGTTATGCCAAATATGGTATTTCGCATGTTGACGAAAAAAAAAAAAATCAGTTTTGGTCCGAACTGACCAGAGCACCTTCTTACACGTTTTCACTCTTTAGTCTACTCAGGGTTATTTCAGATTTGTTTTGTTATTGGCATATTTCCCTTACCTGTAGCAGAAAAATGCAATATGATGAGCTTAAATTGAAATAAATTCAATATATTCTGTTATTGGTGTAACACTAAGAATATAGACTTATGTTAGTGTAATCCAGTGTTAACACAAGTAAAAAATGAATAGATGCTGATATAATGTTTTCTACTACAAGATTAAAAAGTATAAATAGATTTCATGACTTATTCTACAATAAGTTAAAAAGTAAAGTTAAAAATAAGTTAATAAATATGTTCATAAATATAGATAAAAAGAGCTAAAAATCTTTAAAAACTGAAATATGCCTTTAGTGATGGATTAAACAAATAGCTGGCACAGTCTGATTTCAAATCAGCCAATAAGATTAATTGTCCCGCCCCTTTAACTGCACTGATCTCAGCGAAATCAGTGCTGAGATTTTGCTCACATTGCGTCAGACACGCTTGAGAGCTCAGAGCTGATGGTTGCTTCCGCCAATTGCCTGGAAGATCTTGTCAAATTCGATGACGAATCATGAAAATCAAAAGCTTCCCTTGTGAGTGAATGAAGCCCTGAAAAATCTCCGTGTAGCATCGGCGCATCGGTCAGGTCTTTTTCTTGTCATGGTGTACTTTTGACCCCAAGATCACCCTCTCCAGAACTTGGACAGCAAGCCCCAGCCCAGAGGACCGAGTGAATCGGTAGATGGTGACCCAACTCATCAGCCGTGAGACATTGAATGAACATCTGACGGACACACAGAAAAGACTAAACAAACATTGAAAGAACATTTGACAGACACATCGAAGAGACTGGGTTATTTCTTTTATTTTTAAGGTGCACAATTTTTGTTTATTTGTAAACGTGGTTACACAATATCTTCTATATTAAATTCTACTCTTTCTTACAGACATTGCGTGCTCTCTGTTGTTGCTCACACCTGGGCTCCCACAAATTCAGAATCTTCTGATCAGGCCCAACTTCCTTTGTACTTGTGTAGTGTTGGTATTAGTGAAGTAAATTAACTTACCTGCCATCTACTATTATCAAGGGTATTTGAAGCAACCTTTCTTGTGGGTTACATTAGTGACTCAAAATTAAGATGGCAGACAGTCTGCTTGGCTGATGGTCACCAGAGGAGTCACTTGACTGATGAGTTCCAGTGGATCTGGCAGTTTTCTTTCAACAGCAGCTTAAAACCGTGAGTGAAGTGGGTTTTACATAGGGGTTTCAGAATCAAAGATTTTTATGTGGAAAACATTTTTTAAAATGTGTAACTTAGTTTCACTTCACAAATATGCACCATTTGTTTTGGTCTCATAAAATTAACCACAAATAATATATACTAAAGTTTGTTGTTTCATATGATAAAAATTGGAAAAGTTCACCGAGAATGAGTAATTATTCAATCCATTGTAAAAACAAGACCCACAGAAAAACTTTAACAAAAATATAATTTGATACTTGGAAACTGTTCTGAAATTAAATCAAAATTCTGAGATTAAAGTTATATTCCCCTTTTTTCTTGTTTTCTAAACAGAAAAGTGCAAAAAGCAGCTACAGAACACAATAGAATTATTGACGTTTCTGCATGCTGAGCCAACATTAAGCTGTGATTAGCTTTAGCTTGATGACTGGCTTTGTCCTTTTACCATCACTATAAATGACAAAGGGGACATCAAAAGTCGTAAGCTCCTCGACAAGGAGTCATTCTTCTGCCTGATAAAGTGGATCTCAAGAGGGGTTTATATAAGGCTGAAAAAGAAGTGTGTCGTGGCAGGCCCTGGCTTTGCGACAAGCTATCAAAAAAGAAATAAAGGCAAGTACAAATAAAATGAGGAATTACTTGGATGATAAAGAATAGTACCTTAGCGTCTGAGTGCGAGTCACTTCTTGGCATTTTGCTCTGCTGAATGGGCTTTTTCCTTTATGAGCACACTTTATGTAATATCCTGCAAAGGAAGCTGAACACTGAGTATTACTGATCTAGAGGAAATTATTTTTGTGGTAATAAATATTTAAGCAGAAAGAGGTGCAACAAAATTTATTGAGTCATGTTGAATGGCATTCTTTTGTAAAATGTCAGCTTAACTAGCTTGTAGAGGCGCATAGCTCAACATGTTTTTGAAACTGTGATGTTCTCAACTTGTCTATGAGGTGAAAACTTGAGAATTCCACAAGTTGGTTTTCTTCAGGTTGATCTCATAGAAAATCTTACAAGTTAGTGTAAACAAATAAAATGGTCAGATATTGTTGTGCACATGGGGACACGCTAAAGGGCAACAAACAGAACACATCAAAAAACAAGGCTGTATGTTTTTTCCTGTTTTAGGATAAAACCAGTGCAGCCTACAAATGTGAAGGCAGTGCAAACTTGTTAATGAATTACCACTGCAGATCGCCAGGTGCAAAACCTGAGGTTAAAAATAAATGTGATTCCAGTAGAAGCAATATTTAACTAAAACTTTAACATATACACAAAATATTATGTTTGTGCCATCCGTTGACTGCATTTTTTAATATTTTCAGGTTGTGTTCCAAGTTCTTCAAACCAAAACAATTACTCATCCACTCATATCCACACAATGTTTTTCCCACACTTAGATTGCATCTATTCAAGCAAGTCGGGTACATTAATCACTGTAAGTATATTTTGCAAATAAATCACATTTCTAATTAGTAATAAGTATGTTAATAGCGCAGCTTTAATCTGATTTTGTAGGTAGCACTTCTAGACATGGAGCCTGTTAGCTCTACTGCAGTCAACTCATCCTCCAACCCTGCGGGCACATCTGGCACAAAGTGCCTCAGCCTTCTGTAATAACTCTTTGATTATCCAGATATTCTTTAAGCATTTTTTGTGGGAACATGCTTCGTTATGTCATGCTCTGGCTTCTGTTGTTAGCGAATAAAAACCCAAACGGAGTATATTTTATCCAATACTTGTTACAATTTGCCAGCATCAATTCTGATTTTGTCCGCTAAATGGTCTTAACGTTTAATGCATGTTTAGTACATGGGGGTCTAACTTTCTAATATTTCTATTTAATTAAATGTTATGAGTTGACATTTTTATTTGTAATAGTATGTTATCATTTGAGTTTTATAATTAGTCACCGTTTCATTTCTCATTAACTCATTGGCCTTTTTGAGAAATCAAATTAAAACTATAATGAAACATCTTTAGGCAAAAATATGAACTCTTTGCTGATGCCTGACTCAGTTAAAGGGGTTGATTGTGATTAATGAGTATTAATCATTGAATTTTGATCCATAAACATTTAACTTTTATCACCAGCCTGTTTGATTTATCCAGATCTCAAGGCAGAAATTGGAATTAAGCCCAAGGGAAAAGTTGCTAGTCTGTCACAGGGCAATGCAGAGACATTTAGGACAAGCAACCGTGTACATACAGACTCATTCCCTAGGGCAAATTAGGAAGACTAATTAACCTACCTTGTATGTGTTGGGACTGTGGGAGGAAGCTGGAGTATCCGTAGAGAACTAAAATGCACGGTCAGAACATGTCATCTTCATGTAGAGCATTGTTTATCATTTAAATAATTTCATGATTATTGGTATGATATAAAAAATAAATGCTGCCTAGATGTTTATCTTTTTTAAACTCATTTACCACTGACTTATATTGTAGCTCAATCATGAAGAGTATTAGCTAAATGAAAAAAACAAAAACAAATTTATTCTTGCCGTTTTAGGTGGACTTAAATTCAAAGTTGAATAAAATACAACTCATGTCAATGAGTAATTTTGAGTAGCAATGGTCTTTAGTTGGATGTAGTAGTCTTGTCATGAAATATTTATATTTTGGTTGCTTTGTTTTAGACCCCGACCAACTGTTTGGGAAAGACTTAGCTCATTAGCTGCTAAATACTCTACTATATTAAGATGCCAGTTGCTAATTGTGTCTGCTTTTGGTATTAGGCAGGTTGGGTTCACTGGGTTTTTAGAGTTTGTTTCCCCAAAGGGAGTCACTTTCTGTGGACATTATCAAAGCCACTAAAGAGATATAATGAATCTTTCAAACTGAAACTACAAATCCTGCAATTTTGTTGAATCTTCTGTCACTTTAAATATTTACATCTTCAAATTACATTTTGTGTCATTGTCCAGTTATTTCTTTTTGTAAAAGTAATGAAACAGTTGCCCTTCTAGATCGAGTGCCCAACCCCAGTCCTCAAGAACTACTATCCCATAACCTTTAGGTACATACCTTCTCCCACACATATCACCAGATCCTGGTTTAAGCCAACCAATACAGTGCACATGCAGGGATAGTCGGGAAGCAAACCTAAATATGCAATTCGTAGACAATTATTTTGGAAAAAATGAGCAAATATAATCTGTCTTGGAATAAAGGTGAAGAGTTTACAGCAACATCATTGGCACAAATGTATTTACAGCTGCATTTGGTTCTTTTAGAGAAAATGTTTACTTCCAGCTCTTCTGGAACATGTCTGAAAAAATGTAGGGGTTGTTGGAGATATAACTTTGAGTAGAGCAATTTAGTAGCAGTTAATCTTAGTGTAGATGAAATTCTGATATTTGAGCTAGTATAAAACTTAGGTTAGAGGTGAGA
>CAEGAE010068273.1:0-19745 GCA_903067095.1 Girardinus metallicus | reverse complement strand
TAAACTTGTCTTTTCTTCCTATCTCTCTCTCTTGTTTAATAAAAGTCAAGCTCTAACCGAAAGACGTCAGAACGCTCTGTGAACGGCTCGGAGGAGCAGTTTGCTGAGTCTTCTCCTTTTGCAAAAGCTTGGTTAAAACCTAATACGTTGTCTGTGGTTCTTTTATGTAGGTTCGGAAAATACCTATCACAATGTTTTATTGTGGTTTTATGTGATAGACCAAAACAAAACGATGCATGGTTGTGAAGTGGAAGGAAATGATTAATGGCTTTTCAACTATTTCAGTGCTGACCAGTCAATACTAGCAATTACAGCTGGAAGATGTTTGTTTTGGAGGCGATGTCTGTGCCAGTTTTCAACATAATTTTTATTTATTTGTCGCAGCAAAGCTCAAGCTCATCCAGATTAGATGTAGAGACTTTTGGGCATTTATTTTTAACCCTTGCCACAGATTATCAGCTATATCTAGGTCTGGACTTTGACTGGGCCATTAAGTGTTGCTCGAGGTGGATCATTCTCGGCAGCGTTGAACAGGCTTCCTTCCAGAAACATCCTGTGTTTAGTTCCAACTTGTTTTCCATCAGCTTTGACCAGCTTCCCTTCTCTGTTTTGCATTATAGGACCTATTTCTCAGTGCAAAACATTGTTAAAGTGTTAATAGAGGAGCCATGTTGTGACTTCCTGAGGGCGGAGTTTCAGAAAGAGCAGGAGTTTCTTAAAGAGGCAGAGCCCAATTTCAAGGTATTAAATTACATTGACAAATTTCTTTTAAGCCATATCTGATGTATACACATGCAGCATTTTCATAACAACTGAAGTTAACATAGTAACTTCATTGTGCTATAAAATGGCAGCGAGTTTAAACTTCTTCGCAACCTCATCCCTGACCCGCAGGCTGTGTTCCTTGGTCTTCAGGTTGCTCTGCACACTTCCAAAGCCGATTGGTTGCTCTTGAATTTGATGATTTTCCTTCAACTTCATAACTCTACTGCTACTCTGTGTTAGTCTGTTAATTCAAATATAGTTCATTGAGCATTGTGGATGTAACAATATGAAACATGAAAATGTTCTAGGAGTGAGAACTTCTGGTTTTCATCTTGCTCCTCTGTGTCTGTCCCTTTTTCTCAGTGGCTCCTGTTGCCTCTTCAGCCAGACTCCTTATAAGACGTGACAGTATTTGGTTTCTTCCTTCGTCCGGAGCGGTCTTGTGTCATAATCTCTTTGTCCGTCTGTCGTTTCTTATTCCGAGCTCTGAATTAGTTCCGTGTAACAGTTTGACAGACGTTGTTGTCGCACAATTAGTTTTAATCACACTCTAATCCTATCTAATCTCATTAGCATGAAGTTTTCTCTCAGTGTTTGCTTAGCTCTCCGCTGAAGTTCTGGATTCTCCTTTCTCTCTCTCTGTGCCGGGAAGTTTCCTGTCCTCCATGGGGGATTAAAGTTGACGAAAAGCACGTTCGGGTTGATGAAGTTGTTCAGACACACCTGCGTTCGAACAATCCCATATGGTGTAGCTATGCGTGTAGGCACAGGCATGGCCGTACATATCGGCACGAGTGAACTACAGCAACATTTGGCTTGCATTTCCGCAGCAGCTTTTTCTGCAGACGGTAGGGAGGGGATGAGATTGCGGCGGAGCACTTTAAAGTTCTTTGTCTTTAAAGTTCTTTGTAGTTTTTCCTTAATACTTTTTTCTTTGGTTTTGGATTCCTGTTGGACCTTGACATGTAGGAGCCCAGGGTCCTAACAGTTCCCTGCCTCCTTTCTTTGCTCAACTTGCTGGTTGTTGGCAGCTTGTTGGTCCCTGCTGGATGGTTTCATTGGTCCCTGCTGGATAACAACGTTGAGTAAAAGCAAAATGTACAAGCTGCTTTAGATACAAGCCCTTGCTTTTGTTGCAGTTTTATTGCACAATCCACTTCTCCACACTATTTCTGTCCTTTTAGAATTTCACTGAAGGATTTTAGCTTATACTGCACATTTACTGCCCACAATGGTAAGTACATCCTGTTAAATCTGCATCTAAACTGCCTTAATTGTTAATGGCATAGATTCATCATTGTTTAAGAAACATTCCTCAGAGATTTTGGTCTGTTTTAACAAGGTATCTGCGAGGCCATTGGAGGCACAGTGAACTCATGTTCAAGAAACCAGTTTGAAATGGTCTGAACTTTTCAGACACAATTCTCTATCCTGTGTGGAGGGCGGCTGCCATTAAGGGTGTTTTTACAGATCATAGTCCGGTAGATTCAGCTCGATTGGGGACCAAAATGGAAATATTTGTTACATTTGCAGGTGGTGGGGTTCACTTTCACAGTGAGTCATGTCAAACAATTCAAACACTAAACAGAACCTGTTTACCACCCTCACCTGTGGTGGCGCTGCACCAAGAAACACTGAAGGAAACAGCACAAAAACCTCTGAAGAAGACACTGAGCCAGCCCAACTGTAGGAACCCATATGAACCGATTAGATCCCAGTTGTCGCCCTTTGGTGGCTGTTATAGACATGCCAGGTTTTGCTCTTAAAGAGACAGTATTATGTAAAACTTTTTCAGCATTATTTGTTATTCCCCCATTAGAAACATACTGGAGTTTTGCCTTGATTCTTTCTCATTCTCATGCATGTTTGAGAAATCTTTTAATCTCCCATGGCAACCACTCAGCCGTGCAAACCCCTTGGGTGGAACCTAGCAGCGCCTTCCAGGTGCAGCTCATCCTCAGAGCTGCAGTTTACAACCTTCACAGCTCCCGCCTCTCACACCAGCCCTCCCCAAATACTCCCCTTTTCTGCTCCTTCAGACTAGCCAGCAGCAGTTAGCAGACACCTTGTAGAACAGTGCATCTGCTGGGCTCATTATAGGAGGTGCTTCTCAGTGCAATGCAGGTAAAAATGTTGCACAGGAGCCATGTTGTGGTGACTTCCTGAAAGCAGAGTTTGTTAAAGAGCAGGAGTTTCTTAAAGAGACAGAGGCCCAATTTCAAGATGTTAATTTACAAAGTCATATTTCTTATCAGGTCATTTTTGATACATGTTGCATTTTTTTTCATAACAACTGAAGTTAACATAGTTACTTGATTGTGCTATAAAATAGCACTATGTGCCTGGAAAACACAGAATTGTGTCCCTTTAGATATTCTCTTTCTCTTTCACATAGTACTGTGATTGTTAAAATATAATAGTTTTCTCCCAAATTTACTTTTGTAAGCTGTTTAGATGTCATGTAATCAGGATATTGTGACAATGTTGTGAGCTATGGCTGCACATTGTTAGGAAAACATGTTGTGCATCCAGTGTGCAGGCCGATTTTTAATATTGCTTTACTTTTTAAAAATTGTTTTAAAATCTGTAGCAAAACTTTCAATAATACACCAAGGAAGCAGGAAAAGCCTCTCCTATCCCAGTGTGAACAATAAAGTCTGAAAGACGCACGTCTCAGTAGAAAATCCTACAAAGCAAACAATGTGACATCATGGGGTCTGAACGCTAAACAAAAGCAAACAGACAGACCTGTCAACCGTCTGACTGAGCAGCAGGATAAAACCGAGAGCTGTCCCAGAAATAGAGGCTACAAGCGTCCCACAGTCTACTAGACCCAAAATAACAGTAAACAAGCCCTACCTCGAGCAGAACATGACGCATGGAAAGTAATTAAGCGAATCCTCAAAGTCCACACTCCCTCGCCTGGTTTAGGCTTCTCTTTTTATGGATAGAGTAATGCTCGTAGGGCAACAAACAGGTGATTGAAACGTGTAAAATGACTTGTTTATAACACTGTACAATGTAGACTTTTGGAGGAGACGCATAAACAGAGCTTTAGCTGTTTACTGCACAAGACGGGTAAACATGTCAGTCTTGTTCCTTGTGGAGAAAATAAGTCACTTTACTGAACAACCTAACTATGACAGAGCATCAGGGCCACGCAAAGAAAAAAAAAATTACAATAATAGTCATAAAATTACGAGAAAAGTCATTTTATTACGACTATCCTCATAATATGACTTTTTTGTTTTATTTCAACTTTAATCTCACACGACTTTATTCTCATAATATTGTTACTCTTGTAATATTGTGACTTTGTTCTCAGAATATTATGATTATTCTCATTTTATTTTGACTTCTCATAATTTTATGATTTTATTCTCCTATAATTTTAACTTTAGTCTCATATGGCTATTGTCCTAATATCATGACTTTATTCTTGTAATATTATGACTTTATTCTTGTTTTATTTTGTCTTTATTCTAATTTTATTTTGACTTTATTATCATACAACTTGTAATATTCTGACTTTATTCTCTTAACTGTGATTTTATTATGTTTCAACTTTATTCTTGTATGACTTTATTCTCATAATTTTACACTTTAGTTTTTTAAGTGTGGGTGTAATACTCCACTGTAAAAACCTACTTTTCCTTGAGTGCATGTTATGTTTTGGTAGTACTGGTACATTCAGCTGCATTCCCTGCATTCTGACTTGGCAGTCCCCATGGCTTCAGTAGGTGGCGCACAAATAGTGACCTCTCCTGCTCATATCAGTTCTTCTGACCTTCTTAGGAGCAGATAACGTCCTCTCTGAAAACATCAGCGCTGATGCATTTTCATATAGACGCAGACAAGCCTTGGTGAGCTCATCCAAGTCTTACATCAGCCCGTTGGACCGGACTAGTGATTGCCCCCGGCTGCCAAGCGCAGACGTGAGCCTTCTCACACAACGTGTCCGCAGCTGTCAAGGTCAGCTTGAAAGCTCTTTCCTGCACAATCTTTGACTAGAGAAATGTGGTGGTCCATATAATTGTGGGCTTTGGTATGTTGGAGGAAAAGCAACTTGCTTTGATGGTACAGCACCTGCTTCTTTTTTCCTTAAAGGGGCAGTACTACGTAAAGTCCAGTTTTTTACTTTTACGTCATGTTATAATTTTATTTCCTCATCAAAGACATACCTAGAGTGTTTCCTTGATTCTTTCATGCATATTTGATAAATTCTTAAGTCTCCATGACAACCATTCAGCTGTGGAAGACACCTGGGTGGACCTAGCTCCACCTTCGAGATGCAGCTTATCCTCTTAGCTGCAGTTTCCAAGCTTCAGATTGTCCTCCTCACAGGGAGCACCTCTCTCCTGTGACTCTCTTACTAAACTCCTTCAGACTAGCCAGCAGCAATTAGCAAACACCTGGTGAACTCATCATACAAACTACTACAGTTTGAAACGGGATCATGGAGACGCATTGCTGTGAAGGCGTGCTGAAGGCAAGTGTCGGAAGGAGACAGCGGCACAATTTCTAAACGTCAGATAATGCATGGTCATATTTTGAAAGTTATTTTTGATATGTTCAGCATTTTCATTAGAACTGAAAGTAAAATAATTACTTAATTTGCAATAAAATAGTGCAGCTTGTGGAAAATACTTCTACTTTCCACGTTCAAACACTACTTTGAATCTGTTCAGTTTAGAGCTGCAGGCACTACATGTAACATTGACCTGCCATATCAGGTGTCAAAGTCGGTGATTAAAAAATCCTCAGGCTTTTCAAACAGGAAGTCCAACTTTGCGTTCCAGTTGATTTCTCCGACTCGGAAGTCGGACTTTCTGAGTTCCGACAACAAATGCAACACGGCATAAAAAAAGAAGCAAAGAGGCTCACAGTAACAACAGAGGAGCTGCAGAGATGTAAAAGTCAGGTGGGAGATTCTTTTGACAGGACAATGGTAAGTAGGACTCTTCAAATCTGGCCTTTATGAAACATGTAGAAGAACGTGCTCTGGTCAGATGAGACCATGCAGTCAGAGCTGCAATAGAATGATTCAAATCAGGAGTGTCAAATCCCTGTCGTCTGTGGTTTGGCTTTCGCTGTTTTTAGATTTGTCTCCACTTCAACACACCTACAGGAGTAACTAGCAGGACTCTGAAGAACTTCATTGCTCGCTGAGGAGGAGATTCAGTCTTTTGATTCAGGTGTATGGTAGGAGAACATAACAGCTCTGCATCAAAAACTGGAGTCTGCACAGCTGACAGAAGAATAACCCAACAGACTTGCATCTTAAAGGGGCAGTATATGTTTTCCAGCAACATAGTGACATTTTATGGCATAATAATGTTAATTTAACTTGGCATGAAAATGCAAGTTAAATATGACGGAAGACATTTTACTGACTACCTTAATGGCTTGAAATTGGGCTTCTGTCTCTTTAAAAAAAACTGCTGCTCTTTCTGAAACTCCGCCTTCAGGAAGTCATCATAACGCTCCTCTATTAACTCTTTAACAACATTTATACCACTGTTTCACTGAGAAGTAGCTCCTGTAATGAGCACAGCAGATGTGCAGATGCACCAGATGTTTGCTTATTACTTCTGGCTAGTCTGAAGGAGCTGAGTGGGGGAGGTGCAGCGGAGTGCTGCTCTCTGAGGCAGAAGCTCGGAACCTTAAAAACTGGAGTTTTGGGGAGGAGCTTTGTCGCCAGAGCTAGGTCCTCCCTGGTGTTTTTCACAGCTAATGGTTGCCATGGGAGAGTAAAGAATTTCTCAAACATGCAGGAAAGAATTAAGTTTTTGATGAGGGAATAACATTATAACATGATGTAAAGCCAAAAAAAGTCGATTGTACATAAGACTTAGATGTTGATAACCATTTTTTTCCACAACTGTACACTACTTTTTCTCTTATCACATAGAATCCAAATAAAAAAGTTTCAGTTTGTGGTTTTAACATGACAAAATGTGAAACAATTTAAAAAGATCCAGAGATATAAATACCTAGCATAGCACTGTTGGTGGAAATGTCTACTGTAAAAGGTTTAAAGACACCTGCTGCTCTGCTACTTCCCCCTGCTTTTAAATGTGTAATCATAAGAAAAGAATAATTGCCGCAAAATGTTCTTCACCAAGCTCTCTGAGTAGCAGTAATAGTTGTCATTAATAACGGAGTGTAATTTAATAGACAGACTGTATGCAGGAATCCCGTACAGTTTACTCCAACATGAGTTCCTGTTGGAGAGCACCGCGGCCTGGTCTCCGTCAGCTGTCAGCGGTCCTCGTACAGACCCGGTCTGCGCTGTGCCATCGGCTCTCTCACCGCAATCACAGCATGTTTATGGACCTCTGGAGGCTCCGCGCTACAGCCCGGACTGCTGCGTCATTTTATGGACCTAATTATGATTTGTGGACTTGATGCTTTTGGGGTCGGCCGCATTCTATTTTTTTTTTTTTCTTTTTTTTTTATTGACCAGCTCCTGGTCATTGTTATTCTGGCTACAGTGGATGTTTCCATGACGCTGTCTTGAGCCGTTTGAGACCTTCTCCAGTCGTCCCTGTCACCTTTGGAAGACGGTGTGCGGTGGAAGACAACTTATAAATCGATAAACAGTTCAGTGTTCCTTTTGATTTAAGGGTAAAGTTGGACGAGATGATCTAGAACTTTGAAAATGATCTCTATAAAAACATTGGCCTTGCTCCTATAATAACGTCTGGATCTGATTTTGGTCAGTACCCTTCCCAGAATACTAAAGCACAGTGGACTACCTCTTTGCCGAAGGTTGCCTAACGGCTTAATAATTGAGTTATTCCTCCTGATTCCCACAAATTCTTCAAAAGAATGGCTCACTATTAGAAAACTACTAATTTCTGCCTCTCTTACCCGTCTCTTGTGCCCATCCTCCCAACATCCTCTCTTGTTAGGGAAACAGAGCGCGCTTTGTTTTTGCAATTATCACTTGGGCCAAAACCACGTTTCTGAAGCCCAAAGGTCGCAACAACTTGCCCTTTGGGGTTTTGTTTAAGTGCCACTTAAGACCGCTACTGTAGCTAATCACAAGGATTTATGAAGTGTATCACCAAGAGACCAGCGGACTGGAGAGCGGTTGCTGGCACCCTGCTAAGGTGTTACAAACCCTCTTTTCTTTTGTCTCGACTTTCCTTTCCATTTTCTGTTAAAGCTTCCGATTGATGGCAGCTGGTGAAACGTTCTTTGTTCTCCGTTTGTTGGCTCTGAAAGAAGGTCCGTTCCAATGCCGGCACAAGCCTTTTCTTTCTCCTGCCGGTGCCGATCATGCCTTAAACAGTCCTGCTCAGAAAGCTTTAGATTGATCTTGAGGGGGCCCTTTATGACTCCCTGATGCATCCAATCACATTCCAGTGTGGTTCTTGTGAAGGCTTGGTGTGTTTTTCATAATTCCAGGTTCATGTCCAACCATTAGCGCTTTCAATGTTTCCGGTAATTGGGAGTTTTCACCAGGTCTTACTGGTAAGAGGTGTAGATTGGGGTTTGGAGAATAAAGAAAAAAAAAAAAAAGGAGTGGAAGAACGCAAGCGAACAGTATTCTTGGTGAACTTCAGAGGCATGTACTACAAGATCCAGATGTTGCCCCCCCCCCCCCCCCACCCGTGCCCAACACAGGCACATGCACACACACACACACACGCAACCATCTTCATAGTTACCATCACAGACTTGAATGCATTTTTAGGAGGAATTTTATGTGGTTTTCAATAACCTCTACAAGTAACATTTTGAAACGCATTACAGAGCGTTCTCACAGCATGTTGTTGCCAACACCATGTTTCACTTTGGGTATTTTGAAGGCCCATTGAATAAATTAGAGTATTATTGAAAAGCCAAATTATTTCCCGAACGTGACACACATTGTATAGATTAATACACACAAACGAATCGAGTAATCTATCTATTATCCTTATGATTAATTGAGTAATCGGATAAAAAAATTGTAAAATAAAATATTGATAAATTTGGCATAACACCGGTGTTATTATTGGATATCAATATCAGTCCAGTTTTTTATATTTGAGCATCCCTAACATTAACTTTTTGTAGTTTAGAAAACTAACCTGTAACAATAATAGCTCACTGTCTAAGTTAACCTGAAGAAAAGTTATACAAAAATCTTACATTCTATTCAATTTAATAATAAAGAGGCAGGCTCACAAATACGCTAATAAAAAATGTCTATGATCCAGCTTTTAGTTTATGTATTCATCTTCGGTGAGTTTAATAGACGAACTCTCACCTTGCCCCATACCTGTCAAGCTTTGGGTTTGACAATACGGGAAATGTCGCCTGGAGTGGGGGGGCTTGAGTTGGTGGTGGGAGGGGCAGGAAATAGACCAACGGACAGACAAACATAACTCCGTGGACCGGTAGACCAGGGGACAAAAGAAAGAACGGGGAGGGAGCAATACGGGATATTTAAGGCACCTTCGTTCGTCACACTCAGAAACTCATCTAACAGCCATGTACCGCCACGATCCTTTCTGCCACCCTTTTGTTGAGCCCGGGATGACATAAAATTTATTGTGCATGGCACTGTTGGTGGAAATGTCTACTGTAAAAGGTTTAAAGACACCTGCTGCATAACACTGCACTTACACTGTAACCATCAACTACTCAGCCGCCTGCTGTGTTCAGTCTATCCGCTCACCTGTATAAATACACCTTCAGCCTCTTCCCCGCCGTTCGCTCTGAACCGGCCACCAGGCAGCAGCTCCCAGAGGAGAAAAGCTGCCGTACTCCAGGCATCGCTCCCGTCATTTTAAGGATGCTTACTGGTCCCCCAAAAATGATGAAAACCCGGGCATTATCATCAATCAATCAATAAAATCCCCACAGGCAAACTTGAAATTGGACATTATGCCACTAACATTTGCGTTCGTCAACAACTTGGAGGCGGAAGTCAGAGCTATGCGTAACGCAAATAATGTTCTGGCCGGAACACGTTGCGCTTTTTTTCCTTTTTAGGTTCTAGTGGCCTTTATTGAACAGATAATTTGTTTAGCCATAAACACACTCAAAAATGTTATGTTTTAAATTTTATTTTCTTAATATTCCCCTTTTTAAAGATGAAAACAGGAACTCCTCATTAGCTCCTTGCCTTATCCAGGGGAATATATCCGTCCCTTTGCACCTTCTACTTTTGTTAGCCTCTTTAAATCTCTACCCGATAATGCCTTTGGTCTGGTTTGAGTGAACACAACAACAGGTCAGAGCTAATGAGCTCTCTGTGAGGAATGCAATGTACAGGCACCCCTCCACGCACACACACACACTCTTCCCCCTCCACCCTGTGGCAAATGCCATACGCTTGGATACCTACAGCTGGCGGGTGGAAGGGACACACTTCCCATTAGATTCCTTAAAGAGGCCTGATTGGTTGAGAAAATGCCAAAGAGAAGTCAAAATCACTTCAGATTTTGCCTCGCAGAGCTGTGTGAATGCAGGAAGCAACGGTACCGACACTGATGAAGAGGTTAAGTCAGATTGGGGGACGGCGGTGGGAGAGTGGGGGTTGAATCGAGATTGCAATTAGTTTTACCATTCGTTCACCTTCTTCACTCCTTTTCTCCTCCTAATTCCCCACTGTCCCCCTTATCCATAAGTGACCTTTGCCATGGGAGGTCGATATTGCGTTCCTGCAGGATGACCTTTGGTAATGAGAAGGTAGGTTAACGGGTGACCTGGAAGCACTTTGTCCCCATCTCCTGGGAACTCAAACAGTGAGCATACAAAGGCACACAGCAACAGCTGCTCCATCCCTTGCTCTTGTCTGGAAATAACAGGAACATAAACACCAACCACATCCCCATGAGTGATGCGCTTGAGGTGTCATGGACATCTACAGCAAAGAAGAGCTTCCCCATAACACTAAACATGTGGGACAGAAAGTTCAAAGGTGGTCTCGTCTGATTGTAGACCCTGCTTCCATGTGTGTGCTGTGTCCTCTACATGAGTTGAGGCAGACTGCAACCAAGACATTTTATCTCTTTGATTCTGAACAGTTTATCACATAGGTCACATTTAGGGGTGAGCAATATGGACTTAAAGTTTTATCATGGTATTTTGTGGTAGTATTGTGATAACAATAAAAGTGACCATAAGAACTATTTGTCACTTATTTTTTTAGGCAACTGTTTGGCTGTTTGACTGCAAAAACAAAAATACATTTCACACACTCTTGTAATATGCTTCTTTTGGACGCCAAGCACATGTAGGCATGAGCCGATCCACTTTTTTCACTTCTGACACTAAATCTCAGATATGAGGCTGATATGATATCTGTATCATATTGGCTGATCCCGATCCAACACAGAAAAACAGTGCTGAATTGACTTCAAGCGTTTCTATTTTTAAACACAAACATACATGTGTTCAATTGCAAATTTATTTTATAACTCTGCACCAGTACAGCACACTTAAATACATCAATATCTTGACAACCTTGGTCAAACTTGTAAAAACAACTCCGCTTTATTTTGTTCAGTCAGTGCATTTAGGAGTCTAGCAGCCAATGTAAAATAAACAAGTAAAACAATAGGTTGACTACCTTGGTCAAATGTGTAAAAAAACAAGCGGCAACAAACCTTCTTTTAGATGGTTAAAGTGCAATTTTAAAATATGATTTAAAATAAGTATAATATCGCTCAGAGCATAAAGAATAGAATTAATTTGAATAGATCTGCTCTATGGGCATATACCCGATGTAGAATTTTTCTTCAGTATCAGGACTGATACAGATATTGATATTGGATTGGTGCATCTCCAGTCACATGACGAAGTGTGATTTATATCACTAAATTGCTCATGGTAACGGCATTTAATCATATTTTCAAATATATTGATAATTATTGAAACTCTCGTTTAACAAACTGTGGAGAAAATATCAAAACTAACAGTCCCACACATTTGTTATCAATACAATACATTTTTATAAGTCCCCACCCCCAGTCACATTTGTTGAGTTCACAGCTAGCTGAAACAGGTCATATTCTCCCAGCATTTTGGTCAGGATTGTCTGTGTTTTCCTGAAGAATCCTTCTTTGCACAATCATCTCCAGAGTAGACCTTGGAGCAGAACCTGCCTTCTTTATCAGCCTGTCGAGCGTTTCATCAGAATCTCTGGCTCTGATCAAACTGCTAGCCCAACAGATAATGGCAGAACAGATTACACTCTCCACAACAGGCTTATAGAAGATATTATAGAAGTGCTCCAAGAATTGTCATATTTAAATCTCCCCAAAACATCTCCACCGGGCAGCACACAAATGCACGGTACACCTTAGAGGCACAACTCCTTTTTTTCCAGATGCATCTTCTGAATCTCTTGGCTGCAGATAAAGCATGGATAGAGTATCCTTGTTGACCTGTAGCACATTTGCGATCATAAGCTCTTGCATTCTCCATGCTTATTCTTTGGTTTATCGGCGTAACATTTGGGAATAATTCAGCAGACAGGTGTATTGGGTTGATGAATGCCCTTAATCCCTAGCAAGAAAGTTTGCTTAAGTAGGTTAAATCAGGCAGCTCCAACAGTTTAAATTATTATTAAAACTAAATTGTGATATGATTTTAAACCAACCTCCCCCCTCTAATCATGAGCCTATTTAGTTTAATCACCATGGCCTGTTTTGGTTTTCCCTTGCCTTTTTGGAGTCTCTCCCTACGCTGCTGCTTTCATCGCTGTAGATCTTTCATGCTGATATGCACATGTAATTTGATACAGGCTTAATCTCCCCCCACCTCTTCTTTTAAAATCTGACTTGTCCCATTGCAATTCATGTATCTAGCAAGAAATCACACAGCTGAAAAAAGACACAAGTGGAGACAGGAGTGGGTAGAGGTTTTTTGGCTGGCATCCATGTTTTACAAAGACGGCTAATCTCCCTCTGTAGCGGCCCATCCAATTCTTTTCTTTAACTTGAGAACCCGAGAAAAAAAGACTCCCTCCCATTTTTACATGTAAATTTATCACATATTGTATACCAGGGGAATAAAACACGAAGGGCCAAGTGCACACCAAAATATCTCCTCAAAAGTATTGATATCGTCTGCGGGTCCAAAAACCGTATAGTGAAAGCGGACTAGTTGAAGTGCAATATCAACATTGTCGTCCCAATGCATTAAGACATAAAACACACCCACAAACTTCTGACCAGTCACACAACTCATCGCACAAAGTTGTGTGATGAGTAAAAACAGCCTCCCTGCTAACAAGATATAGCTATTTTTGTATATCATTGAGAGACAATTTTTGTCGCTTTGAATGAAGCATGGGAGAGCCTTGGCCTGGTTAAAAACCAGCTCCTTTTTTTATGCTTTGTTTCTTACGGAGAGTCTGGACCCCTAGTTATTGAAGAACGATTCCTGAGAAGTCCAGCTCAATGGGAGAAATCTCAGATGGAACAGTTAAGGGAGATGAGAATTGAGTGGAATTGCGTAGAAGGCAATGGCCAGGCCAGGAGAGCCTTAGTTCATTATAGAAAGTTCTCTGTTCTCTAGGCGTACTTTTTTTATTGGTATGTTTATATATAAAAAAAATCACTCCTAGAGCCAGAAGTAGGGCTTGTTCAGACTCCTTTGTTCATACTCCTTTGCTCCAAAACAATATTTTTATAATCTCATCTGCTAATAATTGCATAGCATTTGAGACAACAAATTATTAGTTCCTTATTAATCTAATGGCATTTACAAGTTACTTATACCCTTAAAGGTCCCACTCCTTTTTCGGGGCGTAAAATATACAGCACTGACAAAGTACACACACACAGTGGCGAAAATGAAAGCAAGCGGGGCGTGTTGAAAATTCATGTGACTAAAATATCAGATCAAATGGATAGTGGAGTGATGGAAACCACTGATGGTTTCACGTCTTTAGGATGTAGCTCCCCTTAGGGCCTGGATACAAGCAGCTGTTGTGTTCCCTCCTACGGCAGGATGGACCACAGCTGTTATTACTGGTCCTCGAGATCCGGCAGACCGACACAGGGGTGGACTTCAACACCAACCTGATCCCACTCATGCTGAGTTGGGAAAAGATAGCGGGGTTTGTTTGGCTATGGGTGGACCTCAAACCGATGCAGGAAGTTCAAAAACCCACATTGTAATTTATCACTTCTATGCATGGGTGTGATGCTCACCTTTGGGAATGCAGAAAAGGGATATCTTGCAAAAAATGATACAAGGGCTAGTGTCTGAGGCTGACGACCTGAGCCTAACTTTACAACAGCAGTACATCTTCTCTGCTACACAGCCCAACCTGCGAATGGGGCAGGAATAAACCAGATTTCAGAGCTGTCTTGTCTGTCTAGAAGTGGCTTTCACTCAGAGGAAATGAGTCTACGATACACAGGCATTGCTCAAATTCCAACCCTTGTCATCGCTGCTAAAGCAAATAATGGCTTAGGGGGAAGGATTCCGCCACTGAATCAACAGATTGTTTGTATCTTCACAGGCTCAAAGGGAACATTTTGAAAGGTTAGAGCTTTTTTTTTTCCAAAGAAGATGATTGCTTGCCTCACTGAAACCACGGGGTTTCAGCATCTCAGTTCGAGGAGATGTAAGGATTTCACCTCTTGGGATTGGAGTCACTCGTTTAAAAGACACTGGACATTAGATAATGTGCTGCAAACCTGTCTGCCTAGGACTACCAGAATTGTGACTTCCATTCAGACTGGAATGATATCAGCATGGGAGCAGTATTTGTTTTTTTTGTTTTTTTTTACAGTGACATGGTTACATGTTCATTGTAAGCCACATCAATTTGAGACAGGAGGTCAACAGGAGTAGAACATTATTTAGAACATTAGAGTTTCATTTTTTTAAAGGAAACCATTTTGGACAATTAAAGGTTCAAGACCACCATATGTTTTAGAGTGAACTCTAACACATAAGCTTAACAAAATAGGTTCCCTGAGACCGGTTCTATGTTTTCAATGGTGCATATCAACATATTTTTAAATTGTTTTCTCTTAAAGCATCTATCTGAATCTGTCTCTTGATTTCCACCCTTTCGTCTTTTCTGGTTTGGATAACCTTTCCTCAGACTGGGAGGACGGGTTGAAATTTAAGCCCTGTTTCTGGGTAAAGAAACTACCTTTGACCTGAGGTCATTCCTCTAAATTGGCTAAAAGTTTCTCTTTTTTTCCCCCCCTCCTGTCCATATTGAATTCTTAAACTGTGGCTAGCTCTCTCTTCTCCATATCGACACACCTCAGTAATTGGTGATGTGGACCATATGTTTGGCTTGAATGGCCTTCTGTTCTGTAAAGCCATTGGACATAGTCAAAGATATATTATAACCTTGTTATTGGGCTACCTGTCGCTGGCTGGGTAGCCATCACGGTTAGAGGGGTTAAGCCTTACAGTCCTGTTTCCATTTTTCTGGCCTTCTCATATGGTGGATCTGTCAAATCAAACATATTACTTCAAGACACAATGAATATAGATCTGTCATTGTGGGTAATCTTCACAGTTAAATGACCTGGAACTTTTTAGCAAAGCAGTATGAGGTGGGTGTATGACCTTTCAGCTGGATGGGGTTGGGTAAAAAATGCTTGCATTTTTTGGGAACTTGTGTTTTATGGGGTCAGAGTTTAGGTTGTTGACTTGCCATCCGGCGCTGGTCTTTTTGCTCCTTTACCATTGCGTGCCTTGGTGGTCTCGGTCATGTCACACGGTGTAAAATTGAGAAGTTCACTATTTAAGTTCAGCAATTTTAGTTTGCTCATGGTAATGGTCTTTCATGTTTTGTAGGACTAAGTTGACCCAAATGGGGTTCAAACCCAGAGTTAATGGAAGGGAAGCATGATGTAAAGACTTTGAAATAGATTTATAAAGTCAAATTATAATGAGGTTTTAGCATTTGTGTTATTTTTATAATCAATGCAAATTGACTATTTTGAAAAACCAACCCAAACAGTCCCTCCAGTCTTTTGCAGTTCCACGAGTTTATTGCTGATTTCACACAAAAATGTTCAAAAACGTTGGGTTTATGTCACAGCTCACTCTTACCTGCTGGTTGCAGTTTTTTTTATTCTACTACACTGCTGCCTCAACCTTACTTGATGTCAAGTTATAGACTGTGATGGATATGGTGAGAAACAAAAGTCACACTTACCGTCATACAATTGTGCAAACGTTGGAGCATGGTTATGGGTTTTGTCCAAGTCTGCTGATATTGATGTATTTAGTTTTTTTATGGGTTTATTGGCCCTGGTAGCCTTTGTTTGAGAGTGGTTAGACAGGAAAGTAGGTCATGAGAGAGGGGGAAGACATGCGGCAAAAGTCATGAGGTGAGGAATCAAACCTGTGACGGCCGTGTCAAGGACTAAGGCCTCCTTATGTCTGTTGTGCTTTACCCCTGCGCCACCACAGCAGCCAGTATTCAAGTTTTTTAAAGAATTAAAATGTTTGTGTGTCCAATCTGACCGATCTTTATTGGTGCTTATTTTCTCTGCTTATGTAGTGGATGCATTTTCCTCTTGGTAAAACCCAAGCTCTCTGCTTTTTAACTACTATTTCTTTATGTTATAACCTGCGGAGTATCAATAGTAACACTTGAGCCTTGATCAAATTATGAATACCTGTTTTAAAAAAAGGAAAAGAGACAAAATATTCTCTTTTTTTTTCCACAGATCCAGATATGAAAGCCTCACCTGGTCTGAACACATGAGTGCACGCAGAGCATGTTCCAGTGTCATGTTGCAGGTGAGACACGCTGATCCAAAACAAAATCCCTTTCACCAGACATGTACCAGATAGGTCATAAATCTAACATTTTTTGATCACAATCTGGAAAATGGCCTTCATTTTTTCCCCCTTGAACTCAGAACATTATCACAATAATAAACATCTTTATATCCATCTGGATCAATTCATCTGTTCTATGTAAACAGTATTAGCTAAATGAATATTTGTATGCAGTGTGTGAAAAGGGGTGGCTTATGACTCTTTTCTATCAAAAACTCTCTTGCTTCAGGAAATTGACCATATCACTTGGGCATGCAGCAACATTTTCCATTTCCTATCTAACAATATCAACAGTCTTGATGCTCTTACTGCTCATAGTCTTGCCTCTCTACAAAGTCTGGTCGTCTACGAGTCACAGTTTGAGATTACGATGGTGGCAATTAATCTTTGGCTATTATTGTCGGTATTGCAACATCCTTAGCAACAATAATATTGAAAACTGGGGCGCACACTCATTATGATAACTGCCTGCCGAAATGGTTGCCACATGACCAAAAAATAAACCAGTGGCTCATGAGCAATACTCGGCTGTTCTATTTTTTGCTGACGGTCTCTGTTTAAAATGAGAGTCAGTTGTTTCATGTACTGACATGCATTTTTTTTAAGCCAAATTTATTTTGACGAATTCAGTAAGTAAATACGATCGTTGTGTGGAGTATTGTAATACCTTGTTTCTCTGTTCTTTATAGGGTAAAACTTTGAGTCTGTTAAGTTAACATTAGCAGGTTAATTAGCCAGCCTGCAGTCTGCTGCTTAACAGACATGCCACTCATAGTACTATTAATAAATGTTCATTAAAACAAACCATTGCTGTTACTGGTCTCTAATGGACCAGAACATTCCAATTTTTAGTTTCAGTTAAACGACCTAAAATGTTTTTGTAAGGCAAATGACAGAAAACCAAATGCATAAAACAAGGCCATCGATTTATCATAATCACAACCTTTCATACACCGTTGCCAACATAAAACCAAGAAGAGAACAAATATTATTTTTGATTTATCTTGTTCAATTAATACAAACCAAAAAAAAACTAGTCACACCACTGAAGGAGGAGCAGAAGCAGAGCTGACTGGATATTGTAGTACAAATGCTGTCTTTGAACTAGATCCACAATCAAATTGAAAAACCCATGTTTAAATAGGCTTTCACATTCACCGTATATTCATTCTGACAGGCTTCTCTTGACTTCATGTTGTGAACAGCCCTTTAAAAGCCCGTTATTATGAACCTGACATAAAATCCGCCCACCTCCTCTTTATGTGCTGGAAAAGTCAGACCCCTTTCATCAATGCCCCTTAATCACAAGCAGCCTAATAAAGAAAACATGCAAGGAGTCAAGAACCGCTGCTGGCCTTCCTCCTTTCACCTTGCATCTGTCTGGCAGGTCCAGACAAGCATGCTGTAACAAAAAGAAAAAGAAAGCAGAAGATGTTTATACTTCACCTGGGAACAGCTGGGTCACTGAGCCAGGTAGCGATATTTACCTGCAGCTCTCTCTGAACAGACTATCCAAAACTGGAAGAAAAAACATTTTTCAGTTAGCTTCTGGCAGCACTGATGTGTAAATTGTGGGCAGTTCTCCTCTGAAAACATGTTAGATGATGTGTGATTACAGTGGCGTCAGGGTTGTGTGGTCATTCACAAATTTTCTGTAGCAAGGAAAATAATACAGGATCCAGGGTCATCTGAATCTTATTGCTTTTTTTTTTAACATTTGATTTCATGATGTGATGTTCAGGAAGCAGTGGAGAATTGGACGCTCAGGGAAACACCAGCACAAACGCACATAGATATACACTTTTCTCCCATAATCTTTCTTCCTTAGCTTTTGTGACACATAAACAAAATTGTTACTTCTATCCAAATGAGGACTTTGTGTTCCATTCATTTTAGTAACTGTATTTATGCCTAACCCAGAAATTTTCCCTAACCATTACCAGTGTATTCTTAGTGCCTCTAAACTGAACAACTGTGTATCTCTAAACCTAACTAGTAGAGCTTATGAGATCCAATTTTTTTCATGTGTGTGGGGTGGATCACATTTCCAAATATATGTGACATGTATGTGATCTCCTGTGTAAGAAATGTAAGCAACCTAAAAATGCCCCGCATTCGCGGTAGAGGGCGCAATGACATCGCATGTAGTGAGCGTGCTCAGCGTTTGCGGAAGTAAACATGGATGATAATGGTGGAGAGATTTTAAAGTTGTTGCCACCAAGCGCCTGGACATTAACAATTTAATCCGTATTACTGTCCACCATGGTTGCTGTTTTTCTTCACGCTTCCACGTATCAGGACGCAGAATGGTGACGTTTGTTGAATTGGCACCACATATCCAAGTGGCCTGGGTCGCGTTTGTAAAAATCCGATCGGTGCTGTTCAAACTGATATGAAAAGATCAGACACAGGTCGCGTAAGGCCAAAAAGTTTTTATTTGGCTCACTTCAGCCGGCAGTGTGAACATAGCCCAAATCTCGGACTTAAATTTGGTTGGATTTCAAGGTAGCCAGTAAATCAACTCTCACACAAAGTGAAATTTGTTTAAAAAAAAAAAATCACAATATGAGAACATATAGCAACTCGAGGCATCCAGGGTAGGGGTTTAACCATTAGTACTGATGACACTTGGTCTCGCTGAAACATTTGGGTCTGTAACCAATGACTGATTCACCATCCCCGCTCCTCCCTGGCAGCTGTGTTGACCGTCTTGTGCATGGGAACCCTTGATTACGGGGCTGACTGTACTTTTTGGGCCGAGTCTGGCAGCCAGTTCACCGCTCTTCCCAGTGCCGGCACGCACGCAGCACCCAGTCCTCCGCTTTGATCATGGCGCGCTGTAAACGACCGCTGCTCCATCACCCCATGCCTCAGGTCATCCACCGGGCTTTATTGGCCTAATGAATGCCTCGGCGATGTTTATCTGTGCTGTAACGGGTCTGACTGAAAACGCTTCCGGCAGCCAGTTCGTGTCCAACAAGCTCACACTTTGGCAGACAGTTGTGCGGCGTGCACTTCATTAGAAGCCTCAGTTGCGATGGCCTCAGATCATTTCTTCATTAAAGTTTATGATTTGTTGATTTTAATAATCTGTTGTGTGATTGTTTGGAGAGCATTAGAAAACCAGCGCTCCTTCAGTTAATAGGATACAGGTGTTCTAAAATAACATCAGTGTTTGAGCTCAGTTGTATTGCTGAAATATATATATA
>CAEGAE010068268.1:0-38491 GCA_903067095.1 Girardinus metallicus | reverse complement strand
TCAGACAACAGGAGAGGGGCGTTTCACAGGTGAAACTGGAATCCCATCCTTTGAGTATGGGATTCCACCGTAATTCCTAAAGGCTGTGAATCGAGATACGACTTCTCCTCTAGCAACGACCAAAATATACAACAGAAAAACCTGAATCTACAGCATCTCTCCTTTAGCTCAGAAAGTTTTCAAGATCTAGTCAAGATGAGGTGAAGAATTAATCTGTTGTGTTGCTTCATCAATTCAAGACAACTAGACATGCCTCATTAACCTTGGGTGAAGACTTCTGAACCTGTTGCTCCATTGTGACAAGGTAAATTATTCACACTCTGTTAGTGTGAATAAATCAGACAACAGGAGAGGGGCGTTTCACAGGTGAAACTGGAATCCCATCCTTTGAGTATGGGATTCCACCGTAATTCCTAAAGGCTGTGAATCGAGATACGACTTCTCCTCTAGCAACGACCAAAATATACAACAGAAAAACCTGAATCTACAGCATCTCTCCTTTAGCTCAGAAAGTTTTCAAGATCTAGTCAAGATGAGGTGAAGAATTAATCTGTTGTGTTGCTTCATCAATTCAAGACAACTAGACATGCCTCATTAACCTTGGGTGAAGACTTCTGAACCTGTTGCTCCATTGTGACAAGGTAAATTATTCACACTCTGTTAGCCAGAGTGAAGGCAACTGAAGTTGCTGCTACATCAAATAAAAATACATTTAGTCGTCCACAACCAGGATGTGAAGAATCAAGGTAAAACAAAAATAAATTACGTTACTAGATGAGACCAAAAAAAACTACAGTTCCTGAGACAAATGACTATGAAGCAGGTTCAAGGGCAGCTAAATTTTTAGTTAAACATATATAAACAACAAGCAGACCCCCACACAAGTGAATTAACAGATAAATCAGAGGAAATAGAGAAAATTTTTGGAGGACTCTATGAGGAAATACATGCACAACCTGAATGTGCACTTTAACGATTTACAACAATAGAGGAGGTGAAAGATGCAATCAATACATAAAAAAATAATAAATTGCTGGGTAGTGATGGATATCAGAGAGAATGGTACTAAGAAATATTGCACTTTTAAGTGGTATTCTAATTTTTGGAGTTTTACTCGTTAGGGATCTGGCAAACCACCTCCGTGTGGTTAGTGTTTTCTTCCAGAATTCCACCAGAGGGCGCCATGGGGTACTTGAAGGATGGTACTCCACAGGTGTGCCTCTGCAGTTTTTGCAGGTGTGTAGTACACCATATCATGTGGTGCTAAAGCAGGTAAACCGCACATAAGTTAAACATCTATGAAAAGTATAGCAACAGCAAAAGTAATAGCAATAACATTGGGAGGGAAGGCACCATTGTCAATTTGTTCTTTGAAGGGGGAGCTGGCTCTTCCACACTTTGAAAACCCTAGGTCTAAATATTTATATTACTGTAATTCATTACCTCTTTCCCAAATTGTTTGGGTTGGATCTTTAATGGTTTTGGTGCTTCCTCCATCTCTCTTACTTCCATTTTGTCTTTCTCCCACCTCTGTCTGTGCTTCATCTCTTTCCAGAAAATCTTTCTGCTATGATTTGCCATATTTTTAGATGCACTTTTGTTTCTATGGAGGACTGGTCCTGTGCGCTGGGCTGACTAACTGCATCTAGTAGCTGTAAAAATAATTATTAACATTGGGGTTTTTTTGGCCTGAAAGAAAACATTGTCTAATATGTTGTCCTTATTATGATGTTCTGCTTAGCTGCGATAGGATCATGGGGTACTGTTGTTATGTTAACAAACAATATGATTCTTTTGAACGACTCTTTACCTTGAAGAATCAGAATAAGTCTGTTAGTGAGAGCCATTCTTTGTTTTTGTGACTTCACTTGCTTATAATGCTCTGCACACAGGTCAACAGCTATTATTATGTTTATTTAATTTAACTTATTTATTCAGTCAGTGAATAAATAGGGTACAAGGAATTTATTTACAAAGGAGGGTTTATATTTTATGAAAATACATAACCAGCTCCTCCAAGGTAGTCCCAAGGCGTTCTCTGGCCAGCAGAGAAACATAGCCCCTCCAATGTGTATTTAGGCATCGATTCTAGTCAAGTTCAGGGTTCACAAACAACTGCATAACAAAGTCTTATTGGAAAATGGAACAAACGCTGAAAACTAAAAAATATATATTTCCAAATTCCAACAATAAAATGCATTGATGCTTGTAATTGTGATATAACTAAATTTAAGAAGGAGTACTATGAATGTTTTCCAGAACACTGCGATAAATCTGACAAAACTCAAATACCTTCATATAATTATTATTTTTCACAATTTACACTTTGTGTTCCTTTTAAAATAGATCATTTTTATGGATTTTGAAGAAATCTGATGCTTTGCTCCCTCCCCATGTCAGTAATAGCAGTAAGGCACGCAGTCGGCACTGTACAGAGAGCTCAGGGTCAGTTACTCAGCAGTATTTCTGTCCTGCACAGCTCTGGTGCAGCGTAGACTGTCTGCAAGCACTGAGGCTGCAGAGACTGCTCTCCCCTGCCATGCTGTCGGCCTGCAGCCTGACTTCAATCTGATCACCATCGATCCTTGTGTTATTCCAGCATGAAGGGAGATGAAATTCCGTCAGATCATAGTCTGGCAATCAGAAGAGCATGTAAACATCTGTCCACCACCCCTTTTTTCCAGCGACATGCTTTTACTTCGTGGATCCAGGCGAACATCTCAAAAAAGGAATGCTCCTTTTTTCAGAGAGATTGCAGGTAGGATGAGTCACTTCTCTTTAAACTCTGCTTATAGTTTTGATGCAATGTTTTACTAATAATGAGAAGAAACTGATCTGACTGCAGTTAAATCTCATTTTGAGTCACTACTGGAAACACAGTTATTTACAGAACTGTTTTGTTTTGTATTGTTAAAGAAGCAACTAAAACTTTGATTTTTGTTTAAATTGTTTGATGCATTCTAAAAATGTCCAGTTCTGACAATCTTTCAATTTTACAGCCAAACATTTTAGATCTTAATTTACCTGATAGGACGGATAGAAAAAAGTGGCTTGATGCAAGAGAAATTAGATCAGTTTGTATTATTTTCTCCAATATTTCTGAATCACTGTGAGGATTGTAAAGAATACCAAAGCAGTACAATAACATCACTATCATAGTGCATAACCCACATATCTAAACCTCTTAAACCAACATAGAAATATGATGCCATGTAATTTGTGTCTTTTACAGCAAAGAGCAACTATGTTGTTGTGGATACTCAAAGACTGACCACACTGATGAAGCCATCAAGCCAGAGGACTTCATTGGGGAAAAATGGGACAAAGAAAAACATATCCACGAAGATCCAACAGATGCTTTTGGAGACATCAGCTTTGGTGGTTTGGGGCAAAAGACAAGCAAGGTAAAATAATCCTATCTCCAACTCCAAACCGGGGGTGGGTGCTTTAGGCGTGATTTAAAAGAACTCTGTTTCAGCTGTTGTACAGTTTTCTGGAGTATTTTCTAAAGCATTTTTGTTATTTTCTCTTTTTTGTGTGAATGTTGCTAAATATTTATCCTCTTAAACCTTTTCAGAATTTTTCATGGTTGTATTGTGAGGTTACAATACAATCATGTAATTGATTTCAACGACAAAGCCGGTTAAGAATTAAAATAAATAAACCTGATTGTAATTGTAAGATTACAATACAATCGTGTATTGTAATTAGATTTTTGTAATAATCTAACATAGACACAATCGTGAGGTGGAAAAAAATATAGGCTACATGATTTTTATGATTTTTAAAAATTTTAAATGCATATCTTATAAGTATGGTGTTCATTTGTGTTCACTCGTGTACCATCCATCCATCCATTTTCTGTTCACCCTTGTCCCTTAATGGGGTTGGGAGGGTTGCTGGTGCCCATCTCCAGCTACGTTCCGGGTGAGAGGCGGGGTCGTGTACCACTAAATGAAATTAGATTTTAAAGGCCATCCATCCTTCCATGCTGGCATCAACTCTTACCAGCTTAATCAAATAAAAGCATCTCAACAGGATGATGCTGACACCACTACGTTTTACAGTGGGGATTGATTGTTCAGGGTAATTTGCAGTGTTGTTTTTCATCTACACATAGTGTTTTGTATGTATTTTGCTTACGGCTGGCATTTTAATACAATAAGTTTGATTAATTAATGTTTTTAAAATTTTAACACAATTAATCCTTTTTTTACATGTAAAAGTTCAAAGCTGGAACTTTTGCAATCACCTGTTTCTGTTACATCTGTATTTCCAATGCATGAGCGACATCTCTACTTGGCTGAAGTTTGACAAAAATTTTTGGAAAAACTCCATGTAGGAATATTTTTTGTAAATAAATACTGCACCTTCTCATGCCACTTCTTGTATGTTCACTGCCAGTATGTACGAGTGTCAGCAAGCACCGAACCTGAGGTGCTCTACAAGTTATTGATTCAACAATGGAAACTTTCGCCTCCAAATTTGCTCATATCTGTGACTGGAGGAGCCAAGAACTTGCGCCTGAACCCCCACCTGCAGAAGGCTTTTCGCAGAGGGCTTATCAAAGTTGCCCGTACTACAGGTGAGACAGACAGAAAACTAGAGATAGATGAGATGAATATCAGCCAAAAACACACTCAGTGATATTTCATCCTCTGTAGGTGCATGGATCATCACCGGCGGTACCCACTCTGGCGTGATGATGCATGTGGGACAGGCTGTGAGGGAGTACGCCCTGAGTAACACCATGCAGGAGCAAGTAGTGGCTATTGGAATGGCAACATGGGGAGTAATTCACAACAGGGATAAATTGCTAAATAAAGAAGTAAGATGAATACACCCTTCACATTATTCTTATGAATAGATTTGTGTGTTTCCTTCATAGTTTGCATTTTGTATGTCTGCAGGGTTGCTTCCCAGCTAATTATGTGATTGACACACAAGGTCAGGGTGATCTGGCCTGTCTTGATAACAATCATACCCACTTCCTGCTGGTTGATGATGGAACCAATGGACGCTATGGTGTGGAGACTGAGCTGCGTGCAAAACTAGAGAAATACATCTCAGGCACAAATCTTAACAAAGGTTAAAAAAAGATTAATTATCATTATTAAAATAAAAAAAAAACAAATCTAAAATTATTTTCTTTGATTGCGAATAATTGTTTTATGTATTTTTCCATCCAGAGAGTTCTATGACCATCCCAGTGGTTAGTGTGGCATTGGATGGAGGACCGGGCACACTCGATGTGAGTCAGCATTTTCCTCAATCTTCTTTCCATCTTTGATGTTCTAGTAATCTGACCTTTCATTTGTGTCTCTGCTCAGAGTATCTACAACGCCATGCTCAATGACACACCATGCGTGATCCTGGAGGGCTCTGACAGAATAGCAGATGTTATTGCTCACGTGTTTGGAAAACCGGTCAGCCAGATCACCATCACCCTCGTCCGACAGCAGATGAAGAAGTTTTTTGCTCAAGAGTATGAAAAGTTCACAGAACATAAGATTATAGAGTTTACAAAAAAGGTTTGTGTACTTATGATGCTCCAATCCATAGTAGTACACTGAGATGGTTTTGATATTTTGATATGGGCAGATTGCCTCCGATGGCCACAGAAGGGCTTTTGGGGAAAATGGCACTGTTGGGTTTGAAAGCTGAGTCAAACCTCTTGTAGGCCTAAAAAATGGCCAAGGCAGCAAACCAATGCCCACACAAAATGAAAGGACCATACAGGATCCCAAAGTTGCAGAGCTCTGAATCCTTTTTTTAATATGTCCTTCTTCAGAAAAACCTTTTTTTTTTTACATTCATAGTAACTTTGGAAAGAGATCATTTCAACTTTTCTCAACAGCAAGAGCGAGAGAGCGTTTCCCCTTGTTCTAAACCACCCAGCAAGATATGCAGCAAGGAAGCAAGATGTTGCATATCTTCTATAAATTTGTTGTTGAGTGTCATCTCGTCTGGCGTCACTTGTTGGGTCTGTTTCCAGATTCAGGACATAATCAGGATGTCTCATTTGCTGACAATATACAAAACAAGCAAGGACAACAAGGGGGGAGTGGATTTGGATGTGGCCATCCTTCAAGCTCTTCTCAAAGGTAGGGTAACAACAACGCCTTGCAAAAGACTCTTATTTTAAAACCCTACAACACTTTTCCTCTTTCTGGCTTTCTACAATTTCAAATTACAGTGTATTTCATTGTTATTTTTTGAAGTTGGACAACACAAAGTAGATGGAATGAAATTGATACACGATTTTTGCTTTTATCCTAATACTCCAACATCAAATCCACTGCAAACAGTCCCTTGTATATACTTTAGAGTATGGCACAATGGCTAATCTACAAAGATATGGCTAGACTGATAGGCCAGGCAAGGGGAACATAATTTGAGAAACAGCTCATAGTAACTTTGGTGAAGTTGCAGAGATTCATACCTGAGATAAAAGTATTGGCAGACAAGACAACTTGAAATGTATACACTTGAAAAGTCTGGCTTTTATGGAAGAGTTTGTTGAATTGTTTAAATAAAACCATAAGACCAACATGGCAAATAACACCAAAATTTAATTTTTTGGCAGAAATCAAAAGTTACAGTAGAAGAGGTGGAAAATCAATACCCTTGATATGTTCACAATGGTGCCAACATCATGCCACGGGAATGTTTTTCTTCAGCAGGAGCAGAGAAGCTGGTCAGATGGAACTAAACACAGATCAGTCCTGAAAGAAAACCTTTTGGAGGTTGAAAAAGACTTGAGACTGGAGTAGAGGTTAACCTTCCTGTGGAACAACCCTAACCCTACAGTCAGAGCTACAATGGTGTTATTTAGATCAAAGCATATTCCTGTATTAGAATGGTTCAGTCAAAGTCCACCTAAATCCAATTTGGAATCTGTGACAAGATTCAGAAATTTATGTTCTATCATGTGAGAACATAGCTTTATTTGATAGAAACAAAAATAAACAAAAAAAAATTATCTCCCTTTATAATTTTGCAGTTCTTTGTGTTGTCCTGTAACATAAAAATCATATTAATCTTAATATATTATTGTTTCTTGTTATGATGTGAACGAAGTGTGTGAATTTTCGGAATACTTTGGAAGATACTGTGTAAATGTCTGATTGGACTGAGTGCAGTCCAGAACCACAACACAGCAATGAGCTTGAAGGGGAGAAGACTTAATGCAATGCACTTCTCACACAGAGGATTATGTTACTTCTCAGAATTCGCAGTCACAAGTCAATAGTATCAAATGTGAAGTGATTGAAGACCAGGAAGGATCTTTCTGGCATTAGTGAACATTGGTCATGTGGAAAGATGTATGCCGATGTGTTTAGAAATGCTTCCTCCTGGGCCTCACCAACATCCCTTCAGTGCAAGGTTAATGCATGTTGTGTAGAAGACGCTCCATGCACTAAAACAGTGTGAGTCCACACCACTGAACACTCCATTAATGTTCATATTATGATGATTCATCTAACTGTCTGAAATGCTTTCCCTGAAGTTTCCATCAATTAGTTTTCTTCTGTGTTTGCGTCTCATCGGGAAACAATCCATCTTACTCAGCTACTTTTGGACATCTGCTGTCTTCTCGTCTAACACAAACTTTAGTCTATAAGTTTTCCGATCTTTTCGACCAAAGCTATTTCTCTGCTTCTTAAACGGTTTGTTATAGGGGTTATTTGCCTTAAATAAAAGTGAATAAGTGTGTGTGCAATAGATATTGTGACAACATTTATCTGTCAGTGAGTATTCTACCTTCAGCTTCGAAGACTGATGAATCTCAAGGAGGTGAGTCCTTGAAGAGGCAGCTGGAGCTGGCTATCACCTGGAATCGAGTGGACTTAGCTAAGACTGAGATTTTCACTGAGAAAAGGATGTGGAAGGTGGGTTTGACTCAGACCACTGTACCGGTTGGAAAAAAGGATTTAGATTTGAACTTTATTTAAAATTATTTTACCAATAAATTTTTAAGGTACTGTTTCTAATTTTAAAAAAGCAAGTCAAAGCAGCGATGCGGCTTTCAAAACTATAAATTGTAAAATATTTATTAAACTTTTTTTTTTATTTAGGATTCAAGTAGTAGCACATAACTGATTAATGCAACTAAATAATGAAAAGTCAGGTTGTTGGAGATCGCATGTGGTGCACCACAAATATTGTAGAGAAAATGGTTAATTTATGATGTTTCTTTGAGCATAAATTAAAAAACCATTTGAAACTCTGCAGTTAAATCCTTCATAAAATTAAATTCCAGTCTAAAGTGAGGTGTACATATGATTTTTCTTAACAAAAAAAAACAACAAAAAAACATGAGTGCAATGTTCTTCAATTTACAGTATTATGTATTTCAGATATGTTGGGTTTTTATATTGTCTCTTTTTTGACATATGACTGTTTTTCACCAAAATAAAAAAGTTTTTCCTTTTTTTCTTTAGTCCAACGACCTCGATTGGGCCATGAATTTAGCCCTGGTACACAACAAGCCTGATTTTGTGAGTCTTCTCCTGGAGAACGGCGTGTATCTGAGGGACTTCCTGAAGGATGATGACACCCTTTGTGAGCTCTACAACCAGCTGCCCAAATGCTTCTTCTCGTACAAGTTGGCCAAGAGGGTGAAACTTGCCAGCAGCAGCAGGAGGCAGGCACCGTGCGGAAGGGTTCCTGTTCAGGCAGCAGAAAAATACTCACTGACTCATGTCTCTGATGAAGTGCGCCGCCTGCTGGGAATATTCACACAGCACATCTATCCTCCAGTAACAGATGGAGTGTCATCTGCCATAACATACCGCCTTGACGTGTCCACAGAGGACATCTCATCATCTGTGAGTATATTTTATTCTGAACTTTATTCAGTGTATGATAATAGTTTTTTTTTTTTTTTCAAATGAGCAGTCTCAAATCTTTAAGCACCTCTGCTGTTAATATCTTGTACAACCCTTTTCCACCTGGTCTTCTCGTTTAACATTTCAGGCAGTGATTGAAAACAAGGAGATTTTAGATCATTAATTTTTGTGCAATTTCTCTACATCTTCCAGAATCTTTGATCCTTTCTTATACTCTTTTCTCTTTAGCCCACAGTTTTTTCACAAGTTAGATCGGATTCTTTATTTATGTTCTAAACCACATATATTGAATTTCCACACATTCAAGAACCAGGTTTCTTAAAAGATTAGAGGTCTTCAGAGATGTGTGTGCCAAGGAATTTTAGGCTGGACACACTTTCCGCCTTTTGCCTGTAGATGTACAGATTTGAATAAACATTCCCCTTCCTCCTGAAATCAATTACAAGCTCTATTGTTTTTATTATGTTGAGATTGTGCTCAACTGGTTTCTGAGTTTCCTTACCTTCTCTTTGTACCCAGAGCCTTCCCCTTTTGTGACTAGTCTTATGAGAATGACTTTTTCTGTGAATTTAGAAACGATGTAGTGATACATAACAAAATAATGGGTTTACAGACAGTAGAGGACATGACTTAACACACATTCTTATAAAGCTCCTATGTTGAGCATCAGCATGGAGTGATGTGGGACCATTCTAATGGACTGTGGCCATTACACTGGTGCCAGGAATTTTTATTATCCACAAGCAGATGTATGTTACACAACATTTAGAGACAGGCTGCTAATCAAGATGTTATTGAATGCAGAGCTGCAGTCCACAAGCAGCAACCTGGCATAAGTGTCCTTCTACTGCATGTGGTACTTTCTCAGGTGAAGCATTTTTCTTTTGATTTCAACATATGCTTCGGAACACTATGATGAAAGGCGTTAAGATTTACGGGAAACAGTAAATCATTTATTTCTCAAAGGATGGAGATTAATAAATGTGAAAAATGTTTAAGTCGCAAACACAAGAATTTTTAGTTGTAAAAATATATTTATTTATTTAATCAGAATGAAAATAAAAAGGTTCAGTGTATCCACTACCTTGGATTGTTATGTAACAGCCTTATTTCAAACCGTATTATTTACTTTTTACTTCAAAATTTTACTAACTAATATGCCATTGTCATAATGTGGAAGAAAGTTTTTGATACTTTTGCAAATGTATTAAAAATGGCAAACCAAGAAATCACATGCATTTGTTTAATACTTTGTTGATGCACCTTTGGCAGCAATTACAGCCTGAAGTTTTTTGAATATGATGCCACAAGCAGTTTCACCCATTCTTCTAGAGATCTTGGCCATCTGCTTTGTATCGTTTTCCTGCTGTCAGATGGACCCTTGCCCCAGTCCGAGATCAAATTGCTCCTTGCAGGTTTTTGTCCGGGATGTTTATTGAGATTGCGGCATTCATCTTTTCCTCTATCTTGAAAAATCTGCCAGTTCCTGTTCCTGCACAGCATTCCCACAGTGATGGTGTCCCCACCATGCTTCACTGTAGGGATGGTACCGGCCTGGTCATGAGTGGTGCCTCGTTTCCTTCAAACATGACGCCTGGCATTTGCCTCTTGTTCATGGGATGTGATTGGATTAATTCCTGTTAACAAGCATTAATTCACTGACTTCTCCATGTCTGGCAGCTTAATGGAGACTACACCTGACCAGTTAACCCAAAATCCCAATTGCTGACATTTTTTCTAGGTATCTAAAGATCAGACAACAAACCAGGATGTACAGAATAAACCTGAAGCCCAGAAGGATCCAGGCAGAGACCTTTTCCTTTGGGCAATTATCCAAAGCAACAAGCATCTGTCTGAAATTGCCTGGGATCAGGTGATTAAAAACTCCTGCACATGTAAAATGAAAGTGTCTTCAAAGTGGTTTATGTGTGTAACTCTGTATTTCTCTGTGCGCACACAGTGTAGAGACTGTATGTCTGCTGCTCTGGCTGCCAGTAAGATCCTGAAGAAAATGGCTGAGGAGGGAAGTGATGCTGACGAGGCTCAGGAAATGCGGGAGCTCGCCGAGCACTATGAAAATCATGCGATTGGTATTAGACAGAAGTAAAGAGAACATTTACAGACTGAGGTGGGATTTATTGACCTGCATGTGTGTCTTCAGGTGTGTTCAGCGAGTGCTACAAGAATAATGAGGAGTGTGCCCAGAAGCTGCTGGTTCGAATCTCACACCTTTGGGGCCAGACAACGTGTCTGAGGCTGGCACTGGAGGCCAATAATAAAAACTTTGTGGCTCAGTCAGGTGTTCAGGTGAAGGAGATTTTTTTTTTTTGTTTAAATTAATATATTAAACTTTGCAGTAAGATCACAAACCAAATTTTAACCTTCTTTTACATGGTACTGCATATTTAATAACGTAAAGTTAAGTAATTCTACATCTTGAATACAGACCAAAATAGTGGTGTTCAAAAGTCTTGCTATCCCTCATTTCTATTTTCTCCAGTCTTAAAGATCACTGTAAGATTCAAAGACAGTCTGTTTTCTTGTGCCTGAGTAATTTATCAAAAATCTTGATAAGAAGCTTGTGCTTTAGGCTCTTCTTACTCAGATTTGGTGTGGTGAGCTTTTAGTTGAAAATCCTGTGTGGAGGGTGCTGCTCTGCATGGTCTTCTTCCCTCTGGTCTACACAAAATTTGTGGTTTTCAGGTGAGTTATTAATGGGAGTAATTTTATCAATGAAAACCTCATAAGTTGTAAAGCCTCACATTTCCAAAGTTATTTTTCATGATCTTATCTGTTGTTCCTTTTTAGGCGTGATGAACTCATCCAGAGAGAAATTGAGAACAATGAGGAAATAAAGACTGTGGAGACAGAGACAGGAAGCACTATGAGGACAAATGTTCCTAGCTGGTAAGAGGACAATCTTTCTTTGACTCATACAACATTTGCTGATAATTTTAATCAGAGTTATGTTGATAATTAATTTTTGTACACAAATCTGTTTCTGCCCACAGTAAGCCAAATGTGGAGCCTCTGGGCTGCTGGTCCAGATTGGAAGGACTGTACTGCTCTCCTCAAGTCAAGTTTTATGGAAACATCGTCTCGTACTTCGCCTTCCTGTTCCTCTTTGCTGTGGTCCTGATGGTCGACTTCCAGAGTACACCATCCATAGTAGAGCTGGTGCTCTACTTCTGGTTGTTCTCTCTGGTGTGTGAGGAGATCAGACAGGTGAGATGATGCAAATATAATGGACATTCATTGATTAATGTACTATGGCTTCCATACTTAAAAGTACCCCTAAAGATGTGTAAAAACCTTAAAAATGGGCTTCCTCCTGGTGAAAAGTACCTGGGACACCTCACCATGGAGGCATCCAGTAGGCCTCCTAACCAGAGCCCAGGCCACTTCCACTGGCTCCTATCAAAGTGGAAGAGCAGCAGCTCTGATTTTTGAAAAATCTGAAAAAAAATGATTTTTGCTGCTTGTACCTGTGATCTTGTTCTTTTGGTTGACCCAAAGAACCAAATCTATGTTTCTAAAAGAAGGTAGAAACATAGATTGTCGGGTAAATTGAGAGCTCCACCTTTTAGTACAACTCTCTCTTCACCACGACAGAGTGCATCACTACAGACATAGCACCAATCTACCTATCAATCTCCCCGCCCTGTTTTTTCTACTGTCATGAACAAAGCCCTAACATACTCCTTCTCCTGAGGCAGGACCTCTTTCCCTACCCAAAGAAGGCACTCTACTCTCTTCTGGTTTATGACCATGGTCTTGGATTTGGAGGCACTGATCCTCATCCCGGCCTCTTCACACTTAGCTGTAGACATCTCCAGTGAAAGCTGTAGATCACAACTTGATGAAACTAATACGACCATATCATCTGCAAAAAGCAGAAACCTGATCCTAAGGCCACTAAATTGGATCCCCTCAACACTTTGGCTGCATCTTGAAATTCTGTCCATAAAAGTTATGAGCAGAATTGGTGACAAAGGGCAATTTTGGCGGAACCCTACTCTGACAAGCTCTGACACCGGTTGTAACCTAATGGCTACAATGACTCGTTTTGACTCTTGAGTTACCCTTCACAGGATTTGGTCAAATGCCTTCTCCACAAAACACATGTAGACTGGTTTGGTGAACTCCCATGCACCTTCCAGAATCATTACTGAGAGTGTATAGCTGGTCCAGTGTTACACGGCCATGACGAAAACCACACTGTTTCTCCTGAACCAAAGTCTTAGCTATCCAATGGACTCTCTTCTCTAGAACCCCGAAATAATTCCTGAACCTCCAGAACCTTTCAGAACCTCCACCGCAAAATACAGATTTGTTGCCTTCTGTGTCCTTTATGTAGATATGACATGCTGATCCCTCTTCAAAACATAAAATCTAGGAGAATGAGTAGCTTCATTATATTTTATTTTTAACTGTTTCAACATTTAAAGCTGCCCAGATTAGAGATCAAATATAATCTTATTCAGAATAAATATATAATGGTAAATGAACTTATATAGCACTTTTTCCGATTATTTTGACCACTCAAAGCATTTTACACTAGAGCCACATTCACCCATTCACTCTCACATTAATACACCGATCACTAGGCAATTTGGGGTTAAGTGCCTTGCCCAAGGGTACATTGACATGAGGAAGCTGGAATTGAACTCACAACCTTCCGATCACAAGACAGCTACTCTTCCCACAGAGCCACAGTCACCCACACGAAAATGATAGACAATAACATCCTGACATCTCAGTTTAAATCTGTTTTCTGTTTCAGCTGTTTTATGATCCTGATGGTTTTGGATTTTGTAAGAAAGCCAAGAGGTACATTCATGAGATGTGGAACATTTTGGATGTCATCTCCATCGTGCTGTTCTGTCTAGGTCTTGCATTCAGGTACTCTCTCTCTCTCACACAGGGACATGGAAAGTCTTTCAATCTACTCAGTAATCTGTGACTCACCAACTTTTCATTTTATTTAATTTTTTTACCTCAGGCTGACAACTGAGTTGTTTTACGCAGGTAAAATCCTCCTGTGCATAGACTTTGTGGTCTTCTGCCTCCGTCTCATGGCAATCTTCACCATCAGTCGAACACTGGGACCTAAAATCATCATAGTCAAGAAGATGGTGAGGAGTTTACATCAATTTTAAATGATGAACCTGATAAAATGTGAAACAACAGTACAGTACTGATCTTCCTGACACTTACGCACCTCTAGTCCTTAAAATAGTCTTTGAAGACAAAATTTTGACAGCAGAGTGTACAGTCCTGAAAAATAGGACTTTTTAGAATCTTGTTAACAATGGCCTACAGCTATAGATATATGTTCTTAGATTATTAAAAATGGCCCAAAAATAAACTATAATTTAAGCCATTGTGGATTTTAAATGAGGGCTGCACAATGACACAGTTGGTAACACTGTTGCCTTGCAGCAAGAAGGTCCTGGGTTCAAATCCTGGCACAAGAAGGCTGGGATTTGAACCCAGGACCTTCTTGTGTAAAGATAATAGATGGATGGAATTGAAATGTAAATGCATCCTGTATCAGTGTTAAATACAAAACTATTCTCTCTTTACTACTAAAATATTATCATCTGTTGTCTACTTTAGCTAGTTTCATTCAAGTTGTTCATGATATTGTTGATGCAGAGAGTGTATCTGTGTCTGACAAATTAATTTCAATTAAGTCCTACATTTTTGTTTCTTTTTCTGAGTACAAATTGGATTATTAACATGTCTGTAATGGCAGCTAATCTTTTTGTCCTCTAACTGGTGTAATATTGTGCTCCAGATGATGGACATGTTCTTCTTCATGTTTCTCCTGAGCATCTGGGTTGTGGCGTATGGTGTGGCCAAACAAGGCATCCTCATCCATAATGACAATCGGCTGGACTGGATCATCCGCGGGGCTGTTTATGAGCCGTACCTCATTATATTTGGAAATTTCCCTGAAAATATTGACAGTGAGTGGAAAAGTGTTCTGTGTAGTTTTATTGTGTCTTGAAAAATACAATATGAGGCAATGTGAGACATGTTTTCTTGTTGATACAGCGTTTTCTAGTTTGTGTTTTGTCTCCTGCAGATGTTGCATTTGATATAAATTCATGCAGCATGAATGGTACGGATCCTCTGAAGCCCAAGTGTCCTGTGCTAAATGAAAATCAAATGCCAGTGTTCCCTGAGTGGCTCACCATTGTCATGCTCTGTGTTTACTTGCTCTTTGCCAACATATTGCTCCTCAACCTCCTCATCGCCATCTTTAAGTGAGTCCTTAGCACCACACTTTTGTTCAAATTTGGTTTCCAACATAATGAATGTTAATCTTTCACCTGCACAGCTACACGTTTGAGGAGGTCCATGACAACACGGATAGGATCTGGAGGTTTCAAAGATACGAGCTGATCAAGGAGTACTACAGCCGCCCAGCTGCCCCACCTCCTTTCATCATCTTCAGTCATCTCTACCTCTTCATCAGAAAAATGGTGCCGTTCGGGGCTCCGATCACATATACTGAGTTCAGTAAGGCCACAATCCCTTACTCATAGTTTACAGGAGGTATTCTCAGGGCCACTTCTTTCAGTGATTATCTCCATCTCCTGTGTTGTAGATGCTTATCCATATTTAATTCCAACAATACATCATTTCTTGTAATCATTTGTAGTTATTTCTATTTTACTAAAAGTAAACCGATCAGAGATTTGCACTGTCAATTTTTTTGCAAAGGTTTGACTTGCCAATTCCTCATTCAATCAGATTTATATGTTCCAGTCATTTGCATTTTCAAACAAACATAAAATTTTTTTTTATTTACAACCAATCATGCGTCAACGTCTGTTGTTGAGTGCGTAGCACAATGCTGTCTGTTTTTATCCTATATACTCCAATGGTATTTATATTAAACCAATGCAGATTGTGACATGAAGAAGTCCAAGTGTGTTTTGTATGGAGGCCTGTGGAACCTTACAGCTGAGGCCAAACAGAAGTGAAGGTGACGTGATACACATCACGCCACACTTTTTTTTTTTTTCTCCAGAGAAGAAGCTTTCTGATATAGAAGAAGAGGAGCTATTATCCTGGGAGGTCTTGATGAAGGACAGATACCTGCTGTCTGCGCGGCAGGAGCAGAGCCAGACCATGGAGAGACGCATTCTAGATACATCTCAAAAGTAAAATCCTGCAGAAAGTTATTCTTTGCTGTTTTTGTTTTCTACTCAAATCTGGCTATTATATGGCTAATATCTCTACATACCTTTGTGTAAGCTTTTGAATGAAAGCCATGCAGAATCTTTACTGAAATGGGGGATTTTATATTGCAAATGGTTATGTATAAGTTTCTCTTTTTTTAATAATTTGTGGCTCATTTTAGGATCTTGTGACTCAGACTTTTAAAATCATCATCATTGAGTTAAACTCACATTGTCTGTCCTTCCTTCTTTCCATCCTTTCCTTCCTTCCTTCCTTCCTTCCTTCCTTCCTTCCAGTGCTTTGCAAAAGTTTACCTTTTTTCCTTCCTTCCTTTCTTCCCTCCCTTCCTTCCCTCCCTCCCTCCAACCTCCCTCCAACCTCCCTCCCTCCTTCCTTCCCTCCTTCCTTCCTTCTTTCCTTCATTCTTTCTTTTTTTTTCTTTTTTTCTTTCTTTCTTCCTTTCTTTCACACACTTATCCTTAGTGGGGTTGCAACCTAGTGAGGTCATGCCCTTCCCATCTCACACAGAGCATCACAGGGACACCCATACACACGTATACACACTTAAGGAGAATTTAGAGAGACCAATCAGTCTGACAGTCATGTTTTTGGACTGTGGGAGGAAGCCGGAGTACCCGGAGAGAACTCACGCATGCACAGGGAGAACATGCAAACTCCATGCAGAAAGACCCCAGGTTCAGATTTGAGCCCAGAACCTTCTTGCTGCTAGGCAACAGTGCTACCAGTGCAGCCCTCAATATTTTTGTATATTTGATCATTCAAACTCAGTTGTCAAGAAATTAGCTTTCAACTCATAATTTTTGTTTTATCTATGAGGATAACATGTTTTGTTGTATAAATTGTAAGTAAATGACACCTTATGTCATTTACTTACAATGACATAAAAAATGTGAAAATTGTTTTTTTATTATTATTGTTATTATTAATCAGCTAATCTAAATCTCAGTCACTCATGTTACTTTTCCTTGTTTCCTGAGGGTTACCACCTTAACTGAACGGATGGAGAAACTAGAGGAACAGGTTATGAACTGATTTAATGACTCATTTAATCTAAATCCCCGTATAAATTATGTTTTATTTCCACCCTTTTTCATCACTGCCTGTGCAGCTTGTTAATTTACTGGTTACTTTGTGTTTTCAGGTCATCCAGTCAAACAAATCACTGCATTGGAAGGTTGACAGACTGATATCTCAGGGTTTTTCTACAAAAGAAACTCAACCACAGGGTACAAACCATTAAACCCTCCTCAGTCACACTGTTACATTCACACTAACCTTTCTGTTCATACAGAGTTATGTAATTGTTTTACTTGTTTACTGTCTTTCTTGTTGACTCTTTCCTGCAGCCTCTGCTATGCCAGATGAATCCTCCAACTCTTCGAGGACACCAGAAAAAGAAAACGGCTTCCACGTGAAGTCTCGTCAGCTTCAATACCCGGACAGCAAAATCAAACGCTTCCCTGTTCCAGAGGAAAAAGTACCATGGAAGGTACTTCACAAACAGTGCTTTGCAAAAGTTTACCCTTGAACATTTCCACATTTTGTTAAGTAACAAAGCGGTACATAGTTGTCAAGAAGAAGGAAAATTATTCCCGATTTTCAGAGGAGGATCTGAAAAGTGTGAAATGCATTGGTTTTGCATTAAGTTCTGTGTTTGTCATTTCTGATGGTAGAGAACCAAATTACAGGCAGGGGATAGTCTCACTACAACACAAGTATTTAATAATAAAAAGAGGTGATTGATGGAATAAATATTGCCAAATAAATAGAGAGCATTCTCTCTGTTTACAGAGAGAAGCTGTGTGGTTAGTGATCATAGATGTATTCTGTGAGGTTCCTGTACAAGGAGGCTTTAATAGGCAATCCAGAGAACGATCCGTCAAGTAACTAGAAAGGAAACCACATGGACTGACACTCATGTGTAGAATGTCCGACAGCCAGGTCCTCTTAAGCTCCTGGTGATGAGCAGATTAGTTAGGAATAGGCATGCAGGTGTTAAAAATGTTAGGAACACAAACTTCTTGTGGGTTTATTGAATATAATTGAATAAAATGCATTGGTTTTTGTTGTAATTAACAAAATGTGGAAAGTTTCAAGGGTTTCAAGGTGCCATACAGGAAGAGCTATTCATTTTCAAAATCACAGCACAGAAAATGTGTTCAGGATTTATGGATTTGGATTTTTGTTGGTTCTTTTTTGCAGATCAGTTTTAGCTCATACATGCCGACCTATTACAGTTCTGAAGATGGAAAAGGTCTTGCAGGCGGGTAAGTTATGAGACTACCCTCTACTGACCCAACCTCTTTGACCTGCTTTGCATAAACCTTTTTATCTGTACTTTTTCCTTTTAATCACAGATCTGGACCAGAAGACTTAGATAATTACAGGTGGGTTAAAACATAAAGAATAATTGATGTTCAGTAACCTTAGGAGCTCATCTTGATGTCTGTTATGGACAATGTTATCATTAGAAACCCAGGAGGGAGGACGGGCATCAGGGGAAGAGGTGCACTTGGGCACCTTGGTCCAAATTTGAACCTGGATCTCGTGGTTACACAGTAGGTCATCTGACATCCTGGCATGGGTTTCAAATGTTTGTCTCTCAGATCTAAACAACTTGAAATTGGATATTTCAGGTGGCGAGACAGTGCGAAGTCTGTGCTGGAGTTCTTGGCTGTTTTGAACCAGAACCTTAAATCTGTAGCTTTGCCTGGGGTGAGTGGTTATTGGTTCACTTTTTGTTTTGTTTTAGGTTTTAGTGAGATACATTTGTTGTTCTTCTGTACCTTCAGGGTCCTGTTGATTCTGTGGATCACCTGCCAGGAAATCTAAAGGGAATTCTGGGAAAGAAGCTGTTTGAAGCCCTAGATGCAAAAGTGTCAAAGGGAACAAAGGTCAGTTTGGCTTTTGAATATTTTAGCTCCAGTTTCATTCAGAGATATTGCTTTTTATGAATGGAATTGTGATGCACTTTCTACATGTAAATGTAGTGTTTTAATCTATTGTTTCATAAATGGTTATTTATTGGATAGCAGTATGGTATCTCATATTTTAGCACCAGACATCAAGCAGAAACACATTAATTTACTATTTTTGTAGCTACCAATGACAAACACTCTCTATATAGTATAAAAACTTGCGGACAAAAAAACTGTTTACTGTTTATAGTGCCATGCCAGAATTATTGATACCCTTTAAAGTTTTTTTTACGTTAGTCACAACTACAAACCTCAGTGTTTCTATTTACTGTTTTATGTAATTTATGTATAAAAAGGATAATTGTAAAGAGGATGGAAAGTAATACATGTTTGTCAATATGTTAGAATCGCAGATTTGTATTTTGCATCATTTCTCTTCAAGAAAATATTCAAAATTCAAAGAACCATTTTGCCCTCAGTCCCACTTATAAAATTTGAGTAGAGCTGCAAAAAATTGCATGAGCTTTTAAAAAATGACAGCTTATATTTTTGAGAAATAAATAATATAGGAAATGGTTGTCATTTTTTAAAGAACCGTTATGTCATTTCTATGCTCAGCTTTAAAAAAACATATAACTTTTTATATAAATTATATAATTGATTTTCCAAAAACTTATTAGGAGCCAACTGCTTGTTACAGATCAATAATCTTGGGAAAACTAACTTGTTTGCTTGTGATCTCTGTGACATTATCTGTTGTTTATTTGCTTACATATTGCTATTTTAGTTTATTATTTGTGTGTGTTCATCTATTCTCTTTGCTTGTGCTTAAGCTTGTTTTCTTATATTCATATTTCATTTCTGTTTATTGTTTTAGTTTAGTCTCAAATTCAGTTTTTTGATCGTTCTGTTTATCTTTCACATTCCCTTTGGCTGCCAGTTTTTGCCCTCTCTATCTTCTCATCTCACCATTGCCTGCGCTCTCTGAGCTGCTTCCATTTCTCCCTGAGCTCCTTCTTCAGAATGTATGTTGGCTATTCTCATTGTTTTTCACTAGTTCCTCCTGTTATGCTGCCTGTATCCTGGTCCTCACTCCATGTTTGTGTTGTCCAGCAGTCTATTGTGTCTAAGTTCTCTTTCGTTCACCTCTTCATTAAATGCCGTTTTCGTCAGCAGGTTCTTTGTGTGTGGGTCCTCGATTCTACGCTGAGCATGACAAAATCAGTCGGTTCCTGGTTGTAACAAGACTTTTATGAATCCATGTTCCTTCATCCTTTATTTTGAGTTTTGTTTGTGAATAATGTTTATTTGCTGAGTTGAGTAATGAAGTTTTTCTTGATCTTCTCTGGATTGTGTTTCAGGTGTCTGAGAGCTATGTGGACGACTGCAGGAACACAGACAATGCCTGGGTGGAAACAACTGTCCTAAACATTCACCTGAATAGAACAAGCCAAGTGGTGGTGGACATTAACAACATGGTGGGAAGGATTTTACTTTTCTTTTTTGTAAAATACATACAATTTGATAAGTTTAGGAGATACTTGACCTGTTGTCATCCATAGGTTATAAGAGGCGACAGCTGCCTCGAGTGGAAGGAGGTGAGCAGCAGAATCAGACTCAACCCAAACCAAAGACGCTCGCTGCAGCAGGTGGCGGAGCTGCACAACAGGAAGTTCTGATCATTCTGGCCCTGTTTGACATTGTTATATTCATACTGCATTAAGAAAACTTAACTTGAGGCCTGGCACATAAAAAACAATCCGTGAATTACCTTGTGCCTTTCAGTGTCGCCTTTGTTGTGATTCATTTGAAGAAAATATGCAGCAAATCCTTACCTGAACTTCTGTTCGTTCTCTTCACTACAGTTTATATTGCTAACATTTCCTATCATTCCCAAGTAAGTTAATGTTGTTATAACAATATTTATGGATGGCTTTTATAACAATGTATTGCACTACTATCGATTCATCTATCTGAATAATCTTCAAATCTTCATCATATACCTACCTTTTATTCCAAAAATCCAATAAAATGACTGAAAGGCTCTTTTTTCTTGCTGTTTTACTTATAAACATCTAGTTACTTATTAGTCGTGTGTGATTTTAGAGTGTTTAGCATGCAGGAACAACTCTGATGAGTCATTATTTCAGGTCAGTGAATTTTCAGCTCCTGCTCTGCTGCAGCTTGGTTTCGGAGCAGCTTCCGCCGCTTCTGATTGGTTGAGGGGGAGGTGGCCAGACACTTGCTGTAGTATCGGTTTCACGCCCTCCTCATAATCTGTACCGCTGTTTTCATCAAATACAACTTGTAACTTATGTGTTCAGTGTAAAAACAGACATGTTAGCATTGTATGAAAGCTGCACACGCAACAGCCAGTGACTTTAATTTACTGAGTTTAAATCATGTTATTGTGTTATTACGTTACTGTTAATGTAATGTTATCTATAGTTTGTACACGGACATAATAAAAAAAATACGATTGGTAGATGTTAGCTTTGTTCTGATTTTTGTGTCATAAATATTGTTTGTCCTACAAGTACAGAAGGCGCAGACAAGCTATTTTTAACCACAGCGGCAGAGATGAGAAAAGAAGAAGACATCACACTCCACTTTTATTTTGTGACGCTGCATCAATTATTGCATTCAAAACACAGCTTTGCTCATAATAATACAGCCACTTCGATCCCTATCGACATTCTGTGATAATTTAGTTTACAGAAAACAAAAGATAGCTGGATTTGGAACCACAAACAAAACCTTAATTTGATCTCTAAAGCCCTGTTGTTGACAATATAAGGTACTTAAGAAATGACAGAGCTTGGCTATTAAGAAACTTTAATATGAACAACCTAACAGTGTTTTGTAGAACATTTTTCTTTACAAAACATGAACAGGTTGGTATGCATTTGTATTTGCCCCCCTTTATTTTGATTGTAACATATAGTAAACCAAATAAGTAAATTAAAGTATTAAATAAATAGTAAATAAAATATTAGTATGAGTATAAATTCAGATGTTCTGTGATGACTCTCTGGGTTGTTTGAGGACATTAATGAACAAAATGCATCAAATAGATCAAGGAACACAGCAAATAGGTTGATGTGATACACCTTTGACCATAATGGAAGAAAATAAATATACTTTTCAACAACATGGAAAATGCTGTGTGTGAAGAAAAACAAGCCATTTATGTCTCTGTGAGCATGGGAGTGGCTTTATAATACTGTTAGGTTGCTTTTGTCCAGCAGGGCTCCGGGGAAGAATAATAAACTCTTAGTAAACACAAGGAAAAACTATCAGAGGCTACAAAGGACGTCAGACAGGGGAGGTTCACACTCTAGCAAGACAATGACCCCAAACAACTACAATGGAATAATTTAGATCAAAAAGTTCAGTTCATTTTTAAAGGATATACGTTAAATATGTATGTGTGTATATGTATTATTTTCTCTCTATGTCACATTCATTTACTTATTTGTGCTGGTTTCGTAAATACTGCAATGAATCCCACTGGATGTAACTTGACAACAAAACCTAAAAGAGGTGTAATGAATGGTTTCGCGAAGCATTGCAGTGACAGACTTTCTTCTCTGTTTGACCATACACCGTTGTCTGTGCATACTAGACGATCTTTGCCGAGCTGTTTACAGGTGACAGTGTCCGGAAGTGACGCAGCACGCTCTTCAGACCGTACCATTCTAATAGCTGGATAGATGGACGGAGGGTCAGCGGCGGACCGACGTCTCATTCAGAGGAGAGAAACGGTAACTATCTTATATTAATGTCGCTGTTTATCGAGAGTCTGAGCTTCAGTGAGAAGTTACAGACCTGCGTGGTGTTTCGAGGTGTTGGTGGAAACATCTCGGTTCGGGTGCTGGGATGGAGCTGAAGCTGCTGACCGAGGCAGCTGTCAGAGCTGCACTTTAACTGGCTTTAGCACGACGACCAGTACAGATAATAGAACTGTTCATACGTCTTTATCAATGGACTCCGAATCCGAAAGCTTCGTGTGTTCTAGATGTATTTCAGCAGTAATCCACACCTGCATGTTTTCATTTATTTCAGCCCTGACAGGTGGGCAGTGAAGCAGGTCCTGGGTTTGAAAGCACGAGTTTAAAGGTTAAGACTCTTATTCTCTCTTCATTATGTAACCCAGTGAGTAGTGCTGCTCTGTTTTGATCTGCTCACAGACCCTTTAGTTGTTTTAGCTGTTTTAACCAGAAGGAGTAAATTACAGTTGTGCTGTGGGAGAGGAGGGAAAATTATAGTGTCCAGGAGAGAGATGTTTGTTTTGCTGTCCTCAGATTGGACTTTTGTTGAGCATTTTTGACTACGTGGCTGGGACAGGTTGGTTTTTACTGTAAACCTCCAGTTTATTTTCATTTTGCGCTTCTGGCTGAAGTGAGCTCAAACCAGTCCAAATTCAGTGCAAATGTAGTGTTTTTATTTGGTAGGAAAACTAGCTTTGACAGTTAAAAACGTATATCCTGTTAATTTTTAGTCTGCTATACGATTTAGTTACATTTGAAGAACAGTTGTTTGTGTTTAAAAAACATTTCTATTGAAACAATTTTGAAAGGTGGTCCAGATCCAAACGTTGTGGACAATTTTCCATCCGATGAAAGGTTTTGGTTGGTAATATGAATGATGATGTTGGTGAAATATTCTTTCATTTTGGTCAAGTGTTCTCTATGAACACTCATGATGTAATTAAAAATATTAGAAGAACGTTCTATCTATTTCTAATCTAATTTATTTTTCTAATAACATTGATTTTCAATTGAAAGAGCATTAAAGTGTTAGATGCACCAAATGTTGAGGCAGATTTTCAGTCTGTTGATTTTTGTAATCTTTTGTGATAGCTATACTAATATAAGAGAGAAAACAGTAGAAAATGACATAATTAATAATATTCTGGGTGTGTTCCCAAAACCCTCATATCCAGTGATTGAACCAATAACTCTTTCCTTGGACTCACTGACAAATTCCATCTAAGACAAATTGTAATTTTGTCTTAGATGAAATAAAGACCACCACATACGAAGGCCAACACGTCATGCATTATTATTTGCTTTAATCTACTCGACAAGAAATGAACCAAAATGCAGAAGCTTTGGCTGCATTCACACAGCAGGAAACACAACACAACTTTTTCCTGTCTGAAAGGCCAAAAATCCACACGCAGTACCAAATCATATGCATATTTAATAGCTTTCAATGCATCTGCAGTCTGAATGGTTATTCAGCTATGATGTCATTAACTTGAGACATGCATCATAATTCTTCTCCAGTGAGGTGGTAAATCTGGACCTCAACTGTTGCAAGCCGTGCCAACACTTTAGTCGCTAAAGCTAATCCATGGAAAGACAGCAAAGTAATTCCTCAACAACTTTAAAATCGATCCATTGGGTGGCAGCACACATTATCACCTCCGTTAAAAACTGCACCACTGGATGACGCCTACGTTCTTCTGTGCATGGAGTTGCTTTGGGATTGTAAAGTGTTCACAAATGAGTCTGATTGCCGTCGCATTTGATTAGTAGTATGAATGATCTTGCAGAAGAAAAAGAAAGAAATAGATTTCAACAAAAATCGTAACTGAGTAACAAGACCTATTTGTGAACGTAGCTGATGTGTTTATAAAACAAGAGTACTCCCTTTGAGCTTTCATAGGTCATTTCCACTTAATGATGTTTACAGTCTGTCCAGCATACTGTAACACTGGAAAAGCTCACAAAGAGTGGTGAGGATGTTGTGATATAGCATATTTTCCTGGATTTGCTCTTTCCTTTTAACCCTCTTATGACCAACCTGTCGCCGCCGACAGGATTCGGCTTGTGTGCTTCCCATCGCCGACATTCCCGAACAGGTCAACATATCAAAAAAATTCCAAAAGTGCAGGAAAGCTGAGACGTTGCTCCTTCATGGCATATATGATACATTACGGTATCCGCCCAGAAAATTTGTGATATGAACTTGACCAATCACAAGAAAGATTCTCCTTGTGTCATATTTGTCACCCAAGAGACTCTGTATTGTAAGCCCTGATCGGTTGGCCGCATTCACAAAATTCCAAAAGTATTAGAAAGTGCATAAAAGGGGCTTTCCAACGGTGTGTCACATGTGCATGTTAGGGAATTTCCCTGCGGAGCTTCCTATTGTATCAAAGGAGTAGCGGTGAGAGAGAGAGAGACAGAGAGAGAGAGAGAGAGAAGACGGCAGAGGACGATTTGAAATCCCGCATAAAATCCAAAAGAAAATCCACCAGACTGATGAAGTGTCCCAGAAGGCTGATATCTGAGGACAGTGAACATGAGAGGCATATAACCAGCGAACCAGGTCATGTAAAATGTTTGTACAAGCTAACATTTTTCATATGAATGCTACACAACTATTGGCTAAATGTTAGCTCCATCTTGAGTCCTGCATAATGTGTGCAATAAATATTTATTATGCTGAAAATAAAATCGTAACCTTCCAAAAATAATGCCCTAAGTAATAGTTTTACCAACAGTGAATTGGGCAAAAAACAAACAAAAAAAAAACAACAACAACAAATCAGCCAAGTGAGGGATTAGTGACCTGTACAGTGTGTACCCTGCCTCTTGCCCTTTGACCACTGGAGAAGGGTACCTCAATCTGAAGTGTGCTACATAAAGTATGGATGGAAGGAAATAAAAATCACTTTTGGCAAAAAACAAATGTGAGGTGCGCAGAGTGGGAGAGGAAGCTGGAGAGGAACTGCTTTAGAGTCTACCACAAAAAAAATTAAAACGCCTGAAATAATTTTATAAAAAACAGGCATAAAAACTTGTAAATTGGAGGCCAGGCTTCACAGTTTTCTCTGCATTTATGTAATATGGTTAAAAGTTGAAATTGTTCATTTGAAATTGTTTTCTTTAAGTTTTTGTTCAGTAATAAACCTGGAAATTTCAATTCCGATTTTTGTGTTTGTCTTTAAATTGTTTGTTCACAATTTTTAATAGACAGAAATGTTAAATAACTATCATAACTGCATCCTCTCACCTTGCATGGTTTTTGCAAGCTGACCAGCTTCAGAGTACATCTGATACAAATCAAACATAATACTTCATCTGTCCTTCACGAAGACTTCATGTCACAACAGCTTCATGGTCAGACCTCTCCTCATCTCCATCGACATCTTCTGACGGCAGAGAGTGTTAGACGTCTGAGCAGTGGACTCTGTGTGTGGGCGTGTGTCTGTGTGCGTGCGCGAGTATGCGTGTGTGCTGTCAGCAGCATTGTGTTCCACCCTCATTGTGCTGAGTTTCCAGTAAGTGTCCACGTGCTTCACGAATGCAGTGCAGCCACAGTTCACGCTAGACACCAATCAGCCAAATGCACCCTCTCTCCCTGCTAATGCCGAGTGGAAAGACGTTCCTCTCAGGTGTTCTTAGATGAGGCACGCAAACGGATGACGCCTGAATAACAAACACAATCAACTACACATGGGGAATAATTATGCTTCACCTGAACACAGGAAAATTGAGGTGATAGTTTTTTTTTATATTATTTCTGTTAAGAAGACGTTAAACTGAAGCTTCTGGTATTTACAGGAAGGCTGGTTGAAATGGCAACTTTTTCATAGAAAAATCTGTATTTAGGAGTAGTGCTGTGATGTTAGTTCAGATCTTTTTTCTTTTTGTAGACTTTCTTTTTTTCTTGCTTGGATAATTGCCTCTGGTTTTGGATGCAGTGCAGCTGCACATTTTTTTATAATTTTTTTTAACAATTGTTATGACTTGTAACCATGGCAACAAGTTTTTGATTTTCTTTTTTACAATTGGGAGTAGCTGTTTAGCTTCTCAGAAGCTCAAATAATATCTAAAGTATAATATCATCAATGCGTAAGGATCATATCCCCAACTCCAACATTGTGCGAGATTTAGAGACCAGAGATTTGAAGAAAAAGCAAATGAGGTGGATTAGTAGAGTTTGCCAACAACCGATGGTGTCATTCAGGGCATGTCGTCTTGGAATATCGTCTGTGGTGCCCTGATATTGAGTTATTAAAATGTCATTAATTAAGTTTAATTTTAAAAATAATCACAGCCTTCCTGGCAATTCATCTATCACTGCACCATTGCTGCTCTAAAACTAAAGCTTACTCTTTACCAAATCTGCTTCAGTATAATGCATTACATCAACTGGTGTGGTTGTACCTTTAAATAACACTATAATTGCATTCAATTTTATTCTTCAAATATTTTAACGTTTGCTGAAGCTTCAACATTAAAGAAAATAGTTAAAACTGCAAATGAAGCAATCGGCGTATGTTTTGAAGACTTTCAAATATTTCCATTTCTTTGTTGTTGTCATAATAAATCATAGCTATCTTCATACTGCCCTACTTTCCTTGATATAACAATATGTGAACAATAATGTGATCATTGCCAATACCTTGCATTGTATCTTGGAAACGTGATTGTGCCCCTAGTTACAATCACAAGCTTGAAAGTATTTTGTCTGGACTCTATGTGATAAGCCAGCATACAGCTAGATAAAAAGCATTCCCAAAGCATGATGCTGCCACCACCATATTTTAGTGCGGGGATGATGTAATTTGTGGTTTGTGGAGGACTTTCCAACACACAATAGGCTAACAATTTCATTTGTGATCTCACCTGATCAAAACCTAGCCCTGCTTTAAACTTTATCCCTGACCTGTCTGCTGCCCCTCCTTAGTTGTCATGATGCTGTTTGTTTCTCTAACAAACTTCTGGGACCTTCACTGGGCAGCAGCAATTATACTGGGATTCAATTACATGGATTCTGTTATAATTAGGTGGGTTCTGAGGGTATTTTGTTGCACTGGATCGTATTTAGGGCAGTAAAGGGGCATATACCACATGCAACCCACACTATTCATGTTTGTAAAATTGTATCTCTTTTCCTGTCCACTTTTTTCCTTTTGTCTATAAAATAAAATTAAACTTTGCATGCGTTCAAGACTGGTGGAAACAGGTTGGGATGTTCAATCCAACTATGGAGGCTGGAATATTTAATGTGAAATATTTATTATAAGCTAATCAGGCAAGCACTCAGCTTATTTTACTTCACCTTTGAAAATAAAATTAGGATAGAACTTGAAATCAGCTTATAAACAGTTTGTGCTACAACTTTAGTTAGTCAAGGATGTTTTGGTTTGTTTCTGCCACAATTAATTTTTTTTACCCATTCAATTCAGTTAAAATAACCCTTTTATTTATCCACAAAGGGAAATTTCAAGGCACATGAGTAACGCAAAGCAGACTATGAAATTGAATAGCTCAAACAATAGAGATAAAAAATTCACATTTACTTAATAAATATTTGAATATCTATACGTGGTAGTGCACATATGCAGTGAAGTATTTATGTAGCTTAAGTTCAACAGTGCAGCAGGAGTTCATAGCTGGGCTGGGAGGATCAGCTGGTCCTGGGAAGACATTTAACCAGTAACCACAAAATCTGATAATGCTTCCTTGTCAGAGTTGTACTACTGCACGCAGAGGCACATTCCTTTGTGGTGATAAATAGGGAAACTTCTTTATCTTGGCTCAGTCTCAGACTAGGTACAACTTCCGAAGGCTGGAAATACCCAGCTCTGTTCAAAGCGTGATGACCATGCTGGAAATAATTAACAGCATTTTTATCGTTTGCTTCTGCTGGTATGAATAATTATTTTGTCCTATTTTTTGCATCTTAAATCTGAATCTTAAAACTACCACAATTGGCAAGTTTTCTATGTGTTCTATACGGATATCATGTGACATATAGGATTATGCGAAAACCATAAGAAGTCCCCTAGTAAGTCCAGCAAAAGCGGAAGGAGTTCTGTAGGTGTTCATTCATTCTTCATAGTGACAGTCTTAGCTCAGATTTCGATTGTGACTTTGTGAAAACGCGTGAAAATTTATGTTTTTATTCCAGACTTCTATCCAATCTTTAGGTGGACGAACTCATACACAGCCTTTTCAGGGTATTACATCACAATAAGAAAAATAAAGAATGCCCGTTGGTTTTATCCTTTACTTAGAGGATAAGACCAAATCCTGTCTTTTTAAATAAGTCGACAACCTTGGATGGGGATGTAGCTGCTGCAACATGGCGGTGATTTCGAGAACACCTGCACATCTGTGCAGCTGAGTCCTGAGCGTCAGCAGAAGCATCAGTGCGGTGCTGATGCTGGCATTGGGACAGGAAGCTGTATTAATGTAATTGACATGTGTAGCAGCAGGAGCAGTGCAGCCTTGCAGCTGGTCTGATCTCTTTAATCCAAATTCTGGACTGTTGCCTGGCCCGTTTTAGGTCACATTAATGTAGCCGTGCTCCGTCAGGCTGTGTTTTATGCAGCTAAATGTGATTTCATGAGAGTGATTTATTTTGATTGTGTATGTTAGGGGTCTAAAACTTCTTTATATTTCCTTTGTTAATCTGGATTCTCATACAAGGTTCTATGAAATCTGTGAACCATCAGTTTTATGGTCAAATCTCAGCGGCAATAATGTTGGGCTTTTATGGTAAAGCTTGAAAAACCAATATCCAGGCAAATAGATGTTTTTTCTTGCACTGTGTAAAAATTAGAATACGCTGAATGCATTTGGATTTGCATGCAACCCAAGGACGCTGAAATCTAATCTGCCAAGTCTGCTTGGACTACAAATAGAAACCAGTGAGCCTCTGTTACCGTAAATCGGTTATTCATTTGCAGATTTGTATTTAAAGAGATTAAAGCAGGATTAACTGAAAACACTGGTGTGCGAGTTTAACTCGAGTTGGTGTAGATTCTGTCGTGTGAGCTGCGGGTGTGACATGTTAATTCAGATTTGGTACATTTAAACTGACTGGTAATTAACCAATAAAAGGTTGGATTAAAGATCATCTTTAAGGTTATATATTTTTTTGTCTTCTTTTTTTGCCAAGTTCGTTTGTTGTTACTTTGATTTTAGGACGTCATTTGTTTACTTAGTATTATTTTATTTTAAATTCTTTCACATTTTTTGAAAGCATTTAAACTTTGTTGTATGTTATTGGGATTTTATGTGAATAACACAAAGTTGCACATGGAAGGAAAACTGCTTTTTTTTTCTCTTTACAAATACAATCTTATGAATGGGGTGGGCAGATGTGTTCAGCCTTCTTGAATTAATTCTTTGTAGAACCACCTTTTACTGCAATTGCAACTGGAGACCTAACAGCTTTGCATGTCTGGAGACTGAAATCTTTGCCTGTTCTTCCTTGCAAAGCGCTTTAAGCTCCTTCACATTGGATTGAAAGTGTATTGTAAGAATATTTCTCAAGTCTTGCTTCTGTTTCTTAATTAGATTTTAGCCTAAGGTTTTGACCTGGCCACTCTAAAGCATTATTAGACTTAGACAATATATTCCATTCCATTGTCACTCTAGCTGTATGCTTCAGGTTAAACCAGATAACAAATTTGGTCTAATTTGACCAAAGAATCTTTTACACGTGCTGTGTGTCCTCCAAAGGTCTTGACAATTTTCAAATGTGTCTTTCTTTCATCATTGGTGTTCATCTCGGCATGCACAGCAAAGTACTGTGCTGGTAGGGGTTTTTCTCCCTGAGTACAGGAAGTTGCATCTTCTCCAGATTAACCATTGACCTCTTGGCCGCTTCTCTAATTTCCTAACCACAATATTGTCACTGTACGAAATGAACGTTAAAAGGGCATCACTGCACTCCAAAGAAATACTGCTGTTAAAATAATTACATTTATCTTTAAAAATCAGGCATTATGTTGGTATATCTGGTAGACTGTGGCCTCATAGCTGTTATAAATAGCCCAGATGTGCTGAGTGTTCATGACGCTCGCAACCTTTGAAGAATCAGTGAGTGGAAACAGCCAAATGACAAAAGCTGGGCTGAAGAATGGAAGCGAAAGTCTTTCCCCTCTTTTTGTAAGTCCGTCCTCTTCCTCACTTCCTCTGCTTTCCTCAGGCCATCTCCTCTTTTCCTTCCTGCTGACTGACATTTCGATAATGACTTCGTCTGAGCCGCTCCACAGGCCCTGCCTCCATCCGCATCCTCAGCTCTCCATGCAGGGCTGGCTCCTCTCATCACTCCTCACGTCTTTATCAGATCAGTAAATGTAGGTATTGTCATCTCAGAGAGGTTAGGGTATTAAAGATCGTCTATTTTCTGGAATCGTCTTCTCTTTTAGCTTGGAGAGAAACTGTCCTGGACACAGACTTACTGGACAGCCTGTTTGAGGACTGGGATTTTGTTAAGAACTGGGTTAATCTCTACATCCTTTTATATTTGGGAAGGGGTATTACAGTTGTGGCTATGAGGGGCTTAGATTAACTCTGCATATCTAAACGAAGCTTTAAAAGCCTTTACCGTAATACCTTTTTTCTTTGTTGTATTCTTTGTGTTCAGAAATACTGTATTCATGCACCGCTCAGTTTTAAATATACTATTCTCTCGTAATATTTGTGCTAGCCGGCTTCTATAATTACCACAGCCTGGAGCGCCTCATGGGGAGCAAATTAACACACACGAGTGGAGGAGCAAAAACCAGAGTCATACAAGCTGGATTGGAGTAGCCCTGACCTCAGACATGTGCGCCTTTAGAACGGGGACATAAACAGCAGGGATGTTGTTATTCATAGATCACAGCCATAATGCATGCTTATGTATGTGTGAGTAATGGTCGCCTGATGCAGCTCGGATAATTAGTCAATTAAGGTGCTGCACCATGTGGCAAGAAAAACTGCAGCAGGAGCAGATAAGTATTTATTTATTATTCATGAAATGTTATTAGACACGTTTTGTTTTGATTCCACGGACCGTCTGTATGAAATATGTTTTTAAAGCGATCACCTTCATGTTTTTGACACTTGATCTAAGGAATCCTAAAGCCCACATGGACCTTGTTATAGTCTAATTTCTTTTTAAAAATCTAAAAGCTTTATTTTAAGTGTTTCATATACTGGTTAATCTCCACATAAAATAACAAATTTGACTGCTTCTTAAATTCCAGATAAGAGCATGGCAAATTTTTGTTATGTATTTTTTGTAGCAGCATCCCAGTTATGACTTTTGTCTTCCATACAGCAACATGGCCAGTCATGTTGCTGTATGTGCACTAAAGCCGTGGTTGTCAGGAGTATTTAGGACTAAGCATGGGCAAGTACTGGTATCAATACAAAATTGAACTATTATTATTGGGATTCTGAGAATAAATAGGTTTCTATAATGCCTTCACGTTATTCTTTCAATAAAGGTTTAAGTTATACTTCTAGGACTGTGATAAATTTTACAGATGGACTATGATAAATTTCACACAGGTAAAAAGTAGTATTTTTATTTTTCTCTCATTTACTGTATAAACATCGAGAAAGCTTTACTCAGATGTTATCTGAATTTAATTCGCTATTCCATGATGATAATATTATAATTTTCCATCTTTTATGTTTAATGAGATGCTAGGTGAAGTTCAGGAGTTTCTCAGTTCAGCAATGCCTCTTCGCCATATGTCGCTGCACACTGTCAGCTGGCTGAAAGGACACTGGTACACCTCTTCTTTCCCTTAAGAAAGACAAATTTGTTTGAAATTATTTTCTCCATCAACTAATTAAATCATATTACAATGGACCCCGTGTAAGCTGATAGGTTTGGAAAACTCTGCCAGGACCTGGCAGCCAGCCACAAATAGCTTAAATCTGCGAATATTTGAGACCCCCTTTAGAAATGCTTAAAATTGCCTATTTTAATATCTTTCTCACCAAATATGCCTTAATATGCATCGATGTGCATAGCTGAAACTGGCTTTATACTACTGAAGAATGTCTTTGCATGTCTGGAGACTGAAGAAGCAAAGTCTTAGTTATCTCTACCGCTCTTGAGAGTACAACCAATCATCAGCAACTTTGTGAACTGCTATAACTTATTTATTTTTATCTCATCGTCCTTCATCCTGTCTTATTGCCACCACTGCATATGTGCAAGTTTCTAGAATCAAACAAAAAACAAGCAATGAGCCCATGATGGTTGTTGAGGCTGTTTGTCTTGTCTTCCTGTCTTTGTTTAATGGGCTCATTGGTGCTGTTTGTTTATTCAGACTGACAGTGGGAGCCGCTAGTCTCTTCTATGGTAAGTTTGTGTGTTGAAAGTTGATCTGTTTGGAAAACTCTAAGTGGACACTTATGTGTTTATTTCTTTCCTGTGTAGCTGTTGTAAGGTTACCTTCACAGATAGAGCGTGGTTTTTATCACAGATAGGCTGGTCCTCAGTATTCCACTTTATTTCTAGTGATGTTAAAGTTTCTGAAGACCACTAATGGATTTTGTCCAGGTTATAAAAGCAGTTTCTCAGTCATGTTATTATGTGCAGCACATGACTGAGAAACCGGTGCACATGTCCTGGTAACCTCAGCTTATACTGTACTCTGTATCTCTGCCCCGGAGTCCTCCCTTGTCTTTGTGCATTTGTGTTTATTGCTTTGTCCTGTGCTTCAGCACCATCCTTCCCCAGTCCCACGAATATAATGTCATGATGACCACAACTCCAAGGTGCAAAGGGGTACATATGTTCACATTCCCCACGCTTTTCTTATTCTCTTATTTATTTAAAGGAAGAGGACTGGACAGCTTTGGGTGGCCTCTGTGCTCGGCTTTATGAATCTGTACAGTCTGCTAAATCACGCTCAGGATTACCAGGTGCACGCGTTTGAGAGGAAGGGTAGTAGAAACACGCTTTGTGCCTGCTGCTCCTCATCTGTTTGCCCCTGAACATAAAGAGGAAATGAGGATATGGATTGTTGTAGTGCTGCTGGATGAATCCCGCAGGGTGTGTGGAGCGGTTATTACGTAATTTCCCCTCTGTGCAGATTGGTCAGTGGATGAGATGTTGGTGGGCTCAGCACCGTAATCTCTCAAGTATCATCGGTCTCCCAACGTCAGCAGTTGTTGTGGGCAGAACTTGCTTTGTTTATGTAAAACCAAACAATCACCTGGGTTTTTGCGTGCAAAATAATTCACATTGTAGCCAATGAGGTTTGCTCATGACATCAGAACATTACTTGATCTTTTGGGAATGTCAGCTGGGAAACTCCTTAAACCGTTGATTTTAACTCAAATTCTAACAGAGAGAGGAGTGATAGTTGCAATAATATACTTTTTTTACTACCCCTTTGAAAAAGGATTTATCTTAATTAAATTGGTTGTACAAACATAAATATGCAGCCCCTGTCTATTAACAATGTTTGCTTGTTCTGTTATTAAGTTACAGTGCAGATTGGGAATACAAGAAGCAACAAATCGTACTGGTATTTATTGTATCATAAATGAGTCCTCTTGCTTTATGAACACAGATTTTATATTTTTAATCAAAGCAACGAACCTAAAAATATAGATTGTCGATTAGGTGAAAAGGCTAATTATATTCCAGTAAAAGAGACAGTAAAAACATAGGAAAAAACAAGAAAAAATAAAAAAAAAATCAATGAATGGAGATAAAAAAAAATTAATTAAGTCACATTGACTTTTACAAAGTCTACACATTATCATGATATGTGTTTACGGTAAACTTTGCTTTCTGTTTTGTAGAAAAAAAGAAAGCGACATCAGCAGTTGTTGTGGGAAGAACAACAACTGCCCACAACAGTTGGGTAGTCGTTTCATTATGGATGAAATAAAGATTAAAGATTAGTTTTTTGTATTTATTTTTGTGACATTTACTGCTATTTACACAAAAGTTTTTGTTTTTTTTTTACTTTCAATGAGAAGAAATAGCCTAGAATGTCTAAAGCATGACAGGGAACTATTATGTGAGATTTATACTAGTAAATAGCAGCCCTTCCAAGTGTCTTTACATTTCTTACTTGTTTTCTCACTTTTGACTTAAACATGTTATATTCCAGAAAAGCATAACACCCTGTTCAAACTTCTGAGTATGTTAATGCCTTTAGTACACTCACTGTAAATACAAAAATGAACATTTGAGGCTTGGAAAGTAGGGTCAGAGGAGATAATGTTGGAGATTTCACATTTTCATGGAAAAATGTGTGTTGCCAAAATAATCAGGCACTGATTAAAACTTAAAATTCTGCTGAAGAATGTAAAAGAAAATCTAGAGACACAGCAACTATTAGTTTTGCGCTTTATGGAAGAATAATAAGAAAAAAGCCATTAGAAGTCTTGTTTACAATTCACCACAAGCCACAGATGGGAAGCAACAATTAAATCAGGCAGAAATTAAACATTTTCACCTTCATGAATTGGACTACATGTAGAAAACTAAGTGTACTAAGTGGTAATGATACATGGCGTTGGCAGCCTCTTGTTATGGGAAATATCATGTATTGTTCTTCTCCTTTATCGCTAAGTGCTTAAAGCACCAAGCAATCCATTATTTTGTGGTTATAATGTGATAAAACAGATTAGCAATATTTATCCCAGTGATTATTATTAATAATAATTAGATTTTAAACTAAAGGGTTCAAGTTATAACGGTTTTTAGCAATATACTGTTGTTGGGATATGTGTAGTTGGACGTCATTGTAATTGTTTTGTTTTGTTTATCTAAGAACCATAATTGCATTTCAGGTCCTAAATTACTCACCTTGAAATAATCAGTAAACACCCTGTCATTGTATTGCAGGCTTGTAGCTAACAATCCTTGCAGTATTGTGTATTTGTCAGTAATTATAGACGTGTGTGTGTATGCCACAGTGTCTGTATCTGGGCCCTTGCCTGCGCCTGTGCTGGCAGATTGGAAAGGTAAGCCGCTGAAAGCTTCTGTGTGCGATGCTGCTTTGTCTCTTATTAATGAAGGGGACACAGGAGCTGTCAATGCTGCTGTTCCGCTGCCGGTGAAATAGTAATGAGTGTGTATAACAGAGCCCGGTCAGTATGGCTTACAGCTCTGCTCCCATTGGTTGTGAAGCCGGGGCACATGGAGCACCGACTGGCCGTGCTTCACGTCGGTACCGCGGATGCTGGAGGCAGAGATGGAGACGTTTTGCAATCGGAGAAATGAGGCAGATTGAGAAACAGAGGTCAGATTCTTCTTTCTATTTTTGTTTTGGAGATCTTCATAGAAACCTCGCTGTTTACCTCACAGAGCATAAAAAAACTTTCCAAACATTGAGGAACAAAATATTTTATTATGTAATCAGTTGCCCTAACCCTACTTTCTCATGCTGTGACCTTTTATTGTTGCTCATGCTGAGCCATGAAGCTCTGAATTATTCCTTGAAAGGTACGTAGACTGAGATCCTTCTTATTTTAGAAATGTTGATTTCTGTTGCAACTGGTGCATCAACATAGCTGATGTCTGCTATTTATTACTTCAGTTTTGATTTTTCTATTTTGAATATTACCTGCAACAATATTTTAGTATTTTGCTTTTGTTATTTTTATTTCAACTTTACCAGTAGATTCAAATGCAGAACAAATGCATTTAAGTAGTTTAGAGTGGGCAGGTTATTTTCAGTAATTAAATTAAAAACCTCATAATTGTTGTGAGAAATAAAATAATACATTTCTGAACATTTTAATCTGAAAAAGAATCAATTAACTTTTTTAATTTCCAGTCTGTAACGCTGCTGTCTTGTTTTTGCTGTGCACCTTTGTTATTTTTTTAACCTTTTTTACTAATATTTTTCCTCATTTTGAACATAAATTTGGTTTGAAAGTAATATTTCTGTAAAATAAAATAAAAAGATATGGATTTTAATAACTTTATTGAGCGCATAAGAGGACCTGACTCTCAGCAATAATTTCTCTCTTTCTGAAGTTGAACTGGTTGTATACTCTTAAGCCCAAAATTATTCCTATCCCTGACAGATTTAGGTTTAAAGTAATATTTTGATCTGATAATGTTTATTTTTATTTAAAGTAGTAATAAAATTTTAATAATGGAAAGAAGCTCATTCAATGTCAGTTAAAAAAACATAATACATAAAGTTATAAAAAGTTACCATGAATAAAAATAAAGTAATATAGCATCTGATAAAGATATCCTAACTTTCGATTGAGTACATTCATTCAGGAGTGGAAATAAATTTGTACCAAAATCTCTGATTCCACATTTGTTGATGTCTCAATCAATTCCTAGGAAATAAAGGCAATTGATTTCTTTAACTTTTATTTGTATTTTATACTTCGCTTTTTTAAATTCATGAGAGTATCCAGAAACGTTTTAGTATTTGTTGACATATTTCTCTATAGTCTTGAAATGACCTGAATCTGAGGCCCATTTCTCTTAACCCAACTTAAAAATTGGAAATGCAAGAAAACATATCATTCAAGTATCAAGAAAAAATAAAATTAGATAGACTTTTTTGTAATAATACAATTAAAGCATGTAAATAGTGTAAGTAAATATTACAAATAGGTTAGTAGGAATAGTCTTGAGTGTAGCTATTTGTGCTGTAATTATTGAAGTATGTTGTACAGAGAGTAGCTTTTTTCCTATTTTCTAAATATTCCTAGGGAACGTCCTGCATTAAGAGGCTGAAAGAGGCTGTGATGAAAGTAAAAGCAAGAAAGCTGCTTTTCTCGCTCCAGAAAGAAAGAAAAAAGCTTGTTATTTCTACTAAAACTGGATTAAAACTTTTAATTACAAAGTCATTATAGATATTCAATTGTTTCAGTTTATTACGGTTTGAAGGATTTTTTTTTTTTTAATAGTTGTGTTGTGTAATTCAGCTTTCGCTCACCATTTCAAACATGCACGTACACTCACCATCTGCTACATTAAAATTGTGAAAAGCGTTCGCCCACTCATACAGTCACTCACTCCAGCCTTGAAACAGCAGCGAAGCCAGAGCAGCTCGGCGTTCAGAGGCCAACTCAACGGCTCTTTGTCATCTTCCCCGAGCCGTTCCTAAGCAGTTTGTTTGGCATGTCGACGCGTATTGTCTCATTGTGAAGGATTTTATCATCAGTGAGTGGGGTGGAGAGGAACTGTGGTGGGGGGAGTGCACGTGGTTTGCTACAATGCTTTGGAGGTGGTTATGTGGGACAATGAGAAAAAAAACTACAGTTTCAGCAGAGCTTTGCTTGGTGTCACTCTAACTTAATGGGTTTAAGGTTGTGGCTTTAAACAATCAGTTTTTTGTTTGCTGCATAGTCTTTTTGCTTTTTATTGTATTTGTGTGAAATTTTTGAGATTTAAGGTATCATTTTTTATGGGAAGGATTCTCTGAAAGCAAAGTTTTGTTTTTATATTTAAATTAGGAATATTTTAGTAATCGAGTAATCTATCGATTATTCTTACAATTAATCGGGTAATTGGATAAAAAAAAAGATAAAATAAAACATTGGTAAATCTAACATAACAGCAGTGTTACTATCGCATATCAATATCAGTCCAATTTTTCACATTTGAGCTTCTCTAACAATTATTTTTCTGTAGTTTAGAAAATTAACCTGTAACAATAATAGCTCACTTTGTTAATTTGAAGAAAAGTTATACAAAAATCTGAAATTAATTCAATGTAATAATAAAGAGGCAGGCTCACAAATAGCCTATCTA
>CAEGAE010068267.1:0-35297 GCA_903067095.1 Girardinus metallicus | reverse complement strand
GAAAGATTAATGCAACACTGGATGGAAATAAATCTTGTGACACTGCAGAAGCTTATTGAAACAATGCCACAGCGAATGCAGGCTGTAATCAAAGCTAAAGGCGGCCCAACAAAATATTAGAGAGTGTGACCATTTTTTGGTGGCGACTTTTTTTTTGGCCAGGCAGTGTATATGTATGTATCTTTATCGAGGGTGAACGGTTGTTTTTAATCAGGCACAATGCTGAAGAGGGATTAGAGAACAATAACGCACGCCTCTCCAACGCTCTTCATCAGCGTCCCATGCTGTTGATGTCAAGAGGCACCTGGCGTCTGTCAGCTTACCCATTCGCCAAGGGTGTGCAGGACCCCGGTCAGCTTCCCGAACAAGTTGAACACTCTCTTAGGAAAGAGCAGCAGGAAAGACAGAGGTCATAACAAAGTTCTGCATGAATCTAGTCACGATTATTCCAGAAGAGTTCATTTTAAAGTCACACACCTGCTTTTCTCTCGAGTCTCTGCTCACTGGCAGAAAGACAGAAGAACGAACATGAGACTGAAGAACAACCCTCAACAAGCGCCACGCCAAAAAAAAAAAAAAAAAAACTCTAGAATCTTGAAATTTTGAGTCAAAGCAATTAGACGTGCACGAACCTGAGCTGCTGCTGCCGCTGAGAGGAGGAGAAACGGGTAACTGCCACAGCTTTGTGTTGGTTGCGAGCCTCCTGAGATAAATCTCGTCCACTCTCAGGAGGATGTTTTCCGGCTTGATGTCTGTGTGGATGACTTTGCACTTAGTGTGCAGGTAATCTAAACCCTGCAAGACCTGCAACAAAATTCACAAATTGATGTGATCCCAGGCGGAAGTGGAACGCAGCGGGGTTACGGTGAAATGGACTGCAGGACACCTGTTTGAGGATGCTTTTAACACAAGGCAGGGGGAGGCCCGTGTAGTTGGATTTGACGATCCACTTGAGAAGCTCATGGCCGAGAACCTCCAGAACCATGCACACATCTGACGTGCAGCTAAGGAACTTTTTTTTTTTTTTTGTGAGGGTTTCTTGCAGCGACCGCATAAAACCGGAACTCGCTAAGTCCAGCAACACCTCGCAACAAAAACTGTTCAGGAGCGACGCCGTTTCTGTTCCGTAAAAGATACGCTCTCCGGACGGAGCCGAGATCCTAAAGTCGTCGATAAGCTGCACAATTTTGTCACGCTTAGGATCCTTGGGGTCACTGTCCCTTACCTTGTAGTACAAAGAAAAACAAGATCTGCTTAATCAAATAACTTTTGGTTTTAACACACACACACAAAAAAAAGAAAATCAAAACAGCAAAAACTAAAGACTACGCAACAAAATATGAGCTGTTGCAAAATGTTGTTTCACTATACATTTTAAATAATGCTTGGAAAAAAACAAACAACAAAAGGCAGCTTAGAGACGCATCGAAGTGGAAACTCAGGCTGACACATTTAAGCAGTGTGATCTCATCCAGCGCCGTCTCTGTGAACATTTCAGCGCTCTTCACCACCTTCAGAGCCACAAAGCGCTTTGTTCTGCAGGCAAAAAAATAAATAAAAATAATAACTACAACAGTGACCATCGCGGTTCCTTACACTTCCTGGCAAAACTATTCACACCCCTTTGGGATTTTTTACAATTGTCCTCTTACAACCAGAGCTTTTTACTATCATAGAACAATACCAAGTCGCACATAATGGTCAGTGGTTAATCTTTGAAATTGCTGAAATCTCCCTTCCAGTCCCCAATTAGGGGCATCAGCAAACGTGAAAAAAAAATAAAATAAATTTTTAGCTCCAGTCTCATGAAGTCAAAATAACAAACTACATGACCCTCAAGCCACCATCTCCACAGTGAAACGTGCTGAGAAGATGTTTTTCTGCGGCGGGAAACAGAGTCTCTGGACTAGACTACGCTGGTCGTTGCAATGCGACACAACGTTGAAAACTTCAAATGATAGAAACAATACTTTTAGCATGGCTAGGTATCATTATACTTAATGCAAAGCTACAAGGTCAAGCATTTACTCACACCATGTCCCAGCAGAGCCACACGGTGGAGAAGTGACCCCACCCCAACTTTTTAAGGACTTGATAGCGGTCGACAAATATTTCTCCGATCTCTACCCGGTAGTAACCACCTGGAAGCAAAGCGGTCGATAGAAATCAGAAGCGAAGACGTCACAGGGCACGCTGGGATTTATTGCTGGGCTCTTACTTACCGATGCCGTAGTCTGAAGGATTCTCCTGTTGCTCTTCATAAGATCCCAGAGGCTCCGGTGAAGCGGCGTGGTTCTGTGAAGATGGAGGGCAGCGGGGGCTCTTGCTGGGTGTGGGACTCTTTCTACTGCTACTCTTATGTTTTGTTTCTGAGAAAGGCTGACGGATTGGTTGGTTGGATGCAAGAAGGGCCGATATGGCAGCCGCGTAGGACGACGACATGTTGACTGGAGCGCGATCGGTTTGGGTGGGGCTTTGTGACGGCGGCACTCGGGAAGACTGAAACGAAAAGGCATTTTAAGAAATTCAGAAACTTCAAACACATCTCTTCTGTGGCGGTCTGTGCACACACCCACTGGCTGCGTGGAATGACATTTCAAGAGGGCCAATGAGTGTGTATCTTTATTTTTAGCTGGATGAATGGCATGTCAACGTAAATAGCCCCTGACACCAGCCCAGCTGCAACCAGACTCTACTTGGGCTTGCATAACTGCTGCTGTGGGAGCCTCTGTTGTGAACATGACCTCCTGATATGAACTCTCTGGTTTCTGAAAACCTCATGGGGCCATTTTTCTTTTTTTTTTGTCATTTCTGTGATAAGAATATCATAAAAGTCAAAAGACAATGTCGTCCACAGGAGATTACGTTGGCTGAATTTAGACATTTAAACACCCCAATTATTAATTGTTCTCGTTATAACACCATCAACAACTTTAATTTGGTATTTCATTGCAGAGCTGACAAACTTTTATAGTTAGTCACATTTTTTGATTCACCAGTGTAAGAGTCCTCATGATAGTTTAACTGTACAAAAGTCAAAAATGCTCAATAATTACTTAATAAACACATTTCTGTAGTTGAATCATATCGATTCAATAACCTTTGAACATTTGTTGGATTTTATTGAGCATTTTTTAATAACGTGAGGAGAAACTATTATTGGTTTCATGCATTACTGTTTCACAGAATAAACAAACTGTATGGACGCTACTGTTGAAGGAGGAAGAGGAAAGAAGTATACCAAAGAACACCAATACAGGCTGACATTACACACCAGCTGCCAAAGCAAAGGCTGAGTATAAAGAATAAGTTGAAAAAATAATAACTTATTCTTAAACGAGTTATACTGCAAACAGCTTTATTTACCTTTTATCCTCGCTTCTCGTACTTTACTTCTTAAAAAGTTAGCGAGTGTCTTCATGAAGAAAGAAAGTTTCTAGAGGGAAACAGTATTTATCGTTTTAATGTGAAACTATGTTGCTTTGCTATTTTTATTCTTTCAAAAATAATGTAAGTTTATATTACCCAATGGTTCCTTCTTTGGCAGGTCGTACAGAGGTGCCGTGTTGTTGTCGGCTCTTTGAAATTATGACGCAGTTTCTCCAATGAAAAGTAATTAATGCTGGTGAGGCGGGACTCGAAGCGAGGCCGACGCCAGAGCTGAGCGCGGCGGAGTGGAGCGTTTCAGTCCTGGGCTGCTCTGCTCATCATTCCTCCGTCTGAGAGGAGGGTCTAGGAATAGCAGAGCGCCGCCGCTGCTGTTGCCTGGAGAGACAGCAAGCTCAATTCATGGCAGTGGCAGCTAGAAGAGTTGCCACGACTGCTGCCGCTGGTTTGGGGCTTGGGGGATGCCACGCCGGTTTACGGCAAAACATAAGAGTTATATTGCGTATTAGTAAATTAATGTTTTTAAAACATGACCACAGTGGTTATTAGAGCATCGTAAGACCTGCAATAAAGTGACTTCACTTGCTTGACGTCAGCTTCAGTGGCACTTCAGTTTATTGACCACTAGATGTCCTACTCGAGCACAGTTTCACTGAAAGCTCCAGTGTTTCAACCACATCGTTTCATTTACTAAAAGCCGGGATCAACCATCACTAGTGAAAACTGTGAAATGGTTCAAGAGGTACGAATAATTTTGCAAGGTATTGAGTTTAGATTATTCTTAAAACATAAAAACTATCACCACTAGGTGGCAGTGTTTCACCAGGATAAGCTGGTGTCTGATTTTCCACTTCTGGTTCCTCAAACAGCATTTTAAATCGTGGCCCAAACACCCCGGAACCCATCAAATTTAATTCATTTTGTTTTTCAGACAAATCATTTTCAAAACTGTGCTTTGATTTTCCATAATGTTTCCAAATGGTTGATCTGTGAAGTTGTCATGTACTGGATCTGTAAAGAATAAAACCGAATTGTTACAATGTAAAATATTTCACATAGAGACGCATGTATATACATTGCTTAGCAACTAAATACCAAATCACCACTCTATTTAGTTTTAAGCAAACATACAGTAAACCAACAATATCGCATGAATCTACTGGAGTGAAAAATCCAACTTGATTTAAAAGAGTTTATGAGAATTAAAAAAAAATCTTTGATAATTGTAACGGATCAATTTTAACTTCTACTACCAAATGTCTTGGAGAAAATACTTCAGAGGAATATAGAGGTAATTTCAACATGACACTTTATTTAGTAGAACAAATGCAAAATCTCAAACGTACAGCAGAGAGCAGGTCTGTTAAGTCAAATGTCACAGGCCTGATTAGAAGGAGATGAGGGAAAGATAAAACAGCTGCATTTATATATTTTGAAAAAAATAAAAATAAAAAAAATAGTCAAATCATATATCAACGCATCACACTGCTGGATAAAATGGTTTAAACACACACTGGCAATTCCTGCACCAAGAGCTACAGTAGATGGCTACAAAATGTTATAGGTTCATAAATATAATATAGTTTGAATACATTTTGCTTTAGAGCTAAATTCATAGCATTTATTTTGTATTTACAGAGTACATAGTATGAAAAATACCTTTCTGACCCCCAGTGCACAGCAGTTTGGTCTTTGATTTCAGGTTTTTAATGAGCTGGGAGGGAGATCTGTGAGGCTGGAAAATGAAACGCGTCAGACCGCAGAAAACGTGACACTCCACGGCGTGCTACACTTTAAGACAGCGGAAAAATGTAGAGTCACACACTTAAATAATCACATTCAAATCAGTTCTACAATGGCAATGCTTCAAGTATGTAAACCAACAACAAATATAATAAAAAAATAAAATAAGAAAAAAAAGTTATGCTACACCAAACAGTATTTCAGTTTTTTACACCTCATGGCTTTTCTAAATGCTACCAAGTCCGATTAGAAAATGATGGTAGAAAAATGTAAAATGAGGGTTTTTTTTTTTTTAAAACAAAAAACAAGCACATGATTTATAGTCTCTACAAATACAGACCAGTTTTCCTTTTATTTTACAGGACTTAACAGTGCGAGACCTGCTCACACCTTCGCCGAACGCTGCAGCAGCTCCGCTCACACAAACCACAACTAATGCTCACGTGGGGGGGTGGAAGGCATGGTGTGGTTATTTTACACTATACTGTTATGAGATTAGTTGGGAATAAAATACCAGTGTGAAACTCATCAGCACCATCCTCACCATCTACACACCGACACTCAGACCTACAGCAGACGTTGAAAAGCCTCTTTGGCGTTGCCTCGTAGCAAAACCTCACTGCTGCCCGTCTCCTGGCGACTATTTAATAGGGAATTAAGGCTTCAGATGTTTATAAAGTGCTCTGTATGACACTCAAATCCAGCTGAATGTAGTTTTATTTGTTGTCCTACTGTCATGTGCTACAACCATACAGCAGGCCTCACTCCAGCCCTGCGCGTTTACCTGCAGCTGGTTTTAACTCGTCTGTTGAGGTCTTAACAGAGAAGGCTTCACTTATTACCCAGCACTTATCTGAATCTGGGAAAAAAAAACATAAAAGACAATCACATCAGTCTATTAACTAATTGAGTGACATCATCAACGGTTTCACTTTGATTACGTTATAACTCTTTACAGATTACTGTCAGCACATAAGTTGGCTAAAATATTTGAACCGGCCTGATCGCCGTAACATTTTCGTTGGGATTTTAACGTGATGGACCAGCACAGAGCAGCGCGTAAATCGAGTAGGAAAAAAATGATGCGTGATTTTCTATATTTCACAGATGAGAAGCAGGACAGTGAGGGGTGCGTTTGATTTCAGCTCCCCTCGAGTCAATGGCTCTGCGTGTAATTGTATGCCTCACTTTTCTAAACCATCCTGAAAACCATGCGTCTTTTTCGTTTTCCACCAGCGCATTTCGTCCAGTCTGACGTTTGTGGTTGCAACATGACAAAAAAGTGGAAAAGTTCATCTGCTACGAATACTTCAGCAAGGCAGTGTTTGTAAACATCTTGGCACTTCCGCCTGAGCGTCATGTCACTACATTTCATGCCTCCCCGTTCATTTTTATAAAATACTTTTCTTAAAAAAAAAAAAAATTAAAGAAAAGAGAGAAATGCTAGCGAGAGAATGGTAGATGAACAGTGAGGCATGTTTTCACTTTTATTATGATATAGTTTAGAAAAGCAATCGTGTAGCTATTTTGTTCAAATGGAATCAGACCGCAACTACTGTTTATCACATATTTGAGAAGCAATAAATTACCCTCTGTAATATAGCTGTTTTTATATCAGAATATACAAAATAGTTATTTAGAGATGTCTATATTCTGTAAAAAAGTATATCTTGGGAGATTTACTAGGACCAGACGCGGTGTTTACTGGTATTAGATGTTTGGACAAGTCAGCACCAGTGCACATTCACACAGAAACACTGGATTACAAGTTTATACTGTTGGAATCGGACAGAACACAGGAAATTCTTCAGCTTTTTTTTCTTCTTCTTCTTCTTCTTTTTCTTTTGAACTATACAGCTACACTTCAGTCTCATTCTGCTGAGGTTGCCATGTTTTGCTTTGTTACTGAGGTCACGTTGTATCCACTTGTAACTTTCAGTTGAGTCTAGATGTGTTTCTGCTGACACGTTGCATCGTGTGGTTTTCAGACCAGGGTGCCTGGGTCCGCACTCGGCTCTTTTGGGGTCGCCTCTTGCTTTTGTGGGTCTGGGGTTTCCTGGTAGAGAGAAAACTCCATTGATCTGGAACACACACACACACACACACGAGAAAAAAATGTGGTCAGTGCATGAAGCCCATAAAGGCAGTACGTTAAAAGTAAAAAAAAAAAAAAAAAAAAAAAAGCACGTCAAGGAGCTACATGGAGAAGCAGCGATCACTAGTCTGGAGCAAACTCATAGAAAACTGCAAAACTGCTGAAACACTGATTTCTTTTAAATCACGGCTAAAAATCCACCTGCTTAGCATTAGTTTTGATTCATAATAACTGGAATATTGATCATTATATATTATTTGATGTCCGTTTGCTTCATAATTTTGATGATGTGATTTGACAAAATTAAATGTTCATTGCGCATTCACAATTATGATGCAAAGTGCTTTGGTATGTTTTGTTGCCACATTTGAGTGTTTTTGATCAAGAACAGCCCATTTAGGATCATGCACGTCTATCAAATTATGTGCAGGCTTTGACTAGGCCACTTCAAAGTCATTGTTTATTGGGGAACGATTCAGAGACAGGCTTGTATGTGCCCTTCGATCAACGTCCTGTTGCATGATGATACTCGAGCTAAAGGTCACAAACTGCAAGCTAAATCTGATCAGTACTGCTTTTGAAAAACAAAGAGAGGCTAAATGTTCACACAACATTCTCCTTTTAAGTAATTATCTCCCAAACAAACAAAACCTGCTAACTCTACCTCATTAGGATCTAGTGAGTAAGGTTTGTGTCATCTGACAGTTACGACCTCCAGTCTCCTTTAAAAAGGTGATTAAGTGTAAACTTTGTGAAGTCTGACTATTTTTCCACACGCAAAGAAAAGTCGACAAGCGTAAATCACTCGGTGAAAGTCACGAATGTGCTGCAGATTCACGACAAAACGCTCACCGTTAAACTCACGCTGACTTGTTGCCAAAAAAAATGTTTCATTGAGCTGGATGTAGCATATGCCTTTATTTCTACCATTTAAAACTTCACTAATGTAAAAAGCTAAGCTTAATTCAAAAACACTACACACTACAACTTATATATGTTTTTTTGTAAAAATGTTTATTACTCATATGACAAATTAAAAGTATGCACCTCCTATATTTACCACCTCAATCTCACAGGACTGCCGGCATTTTCTGTCACAAATGTCTGACAGAAGATTTATAGGAAAAGTTTAAGAGTTTTGTTCTTTCCCCACACACATTTCTGACTTCACAATGTAAAAATATCCTAGTCTAAAAATCCTAAATTCATGCCTTTAATTGCTGGAAATGTATTATTTCTTTCTTGCGAATTTACAACTTTTTAATGTCAGATTATCCAAGTTTATCCCAAAAATGTTTCCATGTTTTTTGGTGTCAATGTGCACCAAAAAACACATTTATACCAAGAAACTGTTTTTTTTTTTTTAACAGTGGAGAATTAGGGCGATTGTAGATTAAAAGAAAAAAAAAGTCAGACATTGTCTTCTGTTGTTGATTCAGCACGACATAAATTCACATGCCTGACTGTTCATGATCCAGACATTTAATGCTTCTGCTGTTTAATTTGTCTTCTTCTTTTAGCAGTGCATTGTAGTCAGACAATGTGTTGAGTTTCCTTACAAACCACAAGCTAAATACTTTACAGCACACAGTCTAAAGTTAGGGACAATCTAGAGCAGTGGTCCCCAACCATTTTACCACCACGGACCGGTCAGGGCTTGGCAATTTTGCTGCGGCCTCTGGGTGGGGTTGGGGGAGTGGGGGTGCATCCCCGATTGTCGCTTGCGATAATCGTAGCTGATCCTCCTGTACTGCGAGGTGTGTCACGACTGATCTGGTCCAGTCGGTCTAAAATCGGGCATATTGAACGTTGTTTTGGCCTGTGGGGTTTTCCCTGACAGTGAGCCAGAACGCAGCCTGTTAAATGTGACAGGAGGCCAATCAGACAGCGCAGTGACGTAACCACGGAGAGGAATCCCAAACATCGCGAGAGCCCGGTCTAGCGCTTAATGCAGCAAATAGAGCGGCTTCTTATCCAAAGCTTTTTCTTTTTGTTACGTCTTTTATCGCTTAAAATGAGTCCAAAAACTTTCACTGTTTCTACGTCGTCATCCGTGTTTGTTTATTCTAAATTCACTTTTGGTATGTTGGGGGTTTTACGGGATCTTCTTCTGGACTCGGTTCGTGTGGTGTGTTGCTCCTGCCGTGTGGCTGGACACACGAACCGACCGAACCTGTTGTACATCGGGTCTGTGGTCAAGGAGTTTTTTTTTTTAAATCGGCCGACAATTATTAAATCCTGTCGTGTGAACCAGAATTAAGACTCACCAGTTCTACTCCTCTCGTCTCGACCACTGCCCTAACGCTCTCCGACTCTGGTCGCTATGGTAACATCCCTTCAAAATAAGATACAGATGCGCCACAAAAACTAACTTTTTAGTTTCATGAAAATTTTAACTCTCGATAACGACAAATCAGTGGGAACCCTGAACTTATTTCTCTGCAACGAGACGGTCCCATCTGGGAGTGATGAGAGACAATGACACCCGAGGTGTGTTGCTTGAGCACAGGGTTCTTGGTCTCTACGTGGCGAAGCAGTTTGAAGCTTCATTGCCTCATTGTCGAGCCGGTCGCCGCATGTCACGCAGAGCGGGGCTGGTATGTGGGAGTCACCTACCGGTCCGGGATAAATCCATCCTCCTGTCTCTTCTCTGGGCCTTTTCCTTTCGCAAATAAACTTTCCAAGGACACCTGATCTGTTTCTTACTCCTTTTGATGCTTGTGGGCTCAATGTTGTCGCGCAAGAGGTAACCGAGAGAATCCGGTTAAAGGATTTTCAAAATAAAAGATCCTTCAGACTCATATAATACATTAAACGGAAATATTTAATTATTTATTGTGCGGCCCGGGTGTTGGGGACCATTGATCTAGAGCATGGATAGCATTTTTTTCATCTGTTCATTTTACATAAATATGTATAAATTCTAGCTTTTGACATAGAATATTCCAGTGTACTGACCGTCCATGCAGGGGGTGACCATGGAAGCTTGCTGACTGGGGTATTTGAGGCCTTTGGAGGTTGGCCGTTTCCCCTTGAAGGGACTGGGCCTGGTGCACCAGAGGATGGGGGTGCGAGAGCCGAGAGATGCCCGCTTCATGGCCCTTTGAGGCAGAAGGAGGGTAGCCGAAGGCGTTCCTCAAGTACCAGTCCCTCAGTCCCTCCAGGGCGAGTGCTTTATGTAGGCTTCTGGTCGAATCTTCTGGAGTGGGGAGAGAAAACTGCGGCGGCCTACGGCCAAAGGAGGGCCCAGTCAGCTCAGTCTGATATGGGAGTAGGTTGGGGATGGAGGATGTGGTGGTGCCAGCGGCAGGAAGAGGAGACTCGTACGCCGAGAGCAAAATGCCGTCTTGTGAATTTTGCTGCAAAGGAATGAAAGGCCCACAAGATTTGGTCCTGGTGACCTTGACCCTACGGAGCTCCGCCTGGGACCCTCTGAGGACCATGGGGCTGTAAGGACTTGCAGCACTGGGAAGGTTCACCTGGGAATGGGAGAAGCCGTTGGCATGTGGAGGCACTGCAGCAGTAGAGGAACGAGGAGAGGACATGTCTTGCCAAATTCGGCCTGTGGACTGGTACAACTGGTGCTGCACCTGCATCCTCTGCTGCTTTCCCCAGATGTAGTCCATCAGTATTTCGTTGTAGCCTCCGCTGGCCCCTCTGCCGCCCACTGACAGACGCATTTTACTCTGCTCCACGGAGCAGTCGCCTTGGCTCTCTGGGCTGCCGAGCTGAATCTGCCGCAGTTTGCCGTCGGTCAGGGTCTCGGAGCTCTTGTACGGTCCTCCCCGCTGAGGCATGCCGTTTCTGGGTCCGGGCTCGTCTGGCAGGATGGAGCGATCCAGGAGGGCCTCAGAGCTGTTGCTGCGCCGCGCTCTGGAGCTGTAAGGGCAGCTCCTGCGATCAGAGGACGAGCCCTCCTGAGCCAGGGGAATCATGTACGGCACATCCAGGCTGCCAGACCACTGCTTCAACCCATTACTGCCCGGTGCGTCAGACCTACAGGAGGATTAAACACAAGAACATAAAGAATCTCAAAGACAACTACACATAAATATCAGTGGACATTTTCTGTATTTTTAAAGTGAGCCATAACATGGCAGCTAAATTTAATCAGTACAGAACTACAAGTGCATCAAACCAATTAAAAAAAATCTAAATATCAAAAATATGAAGAGCTGCTGTTTTGCATGTTGTATAACAGGTGCTCCTCCACAAACAGTGTGACTGATTAAATATCTTACATTAGGGCTGTCCAAAATGTGGCCCGGGGGCCATTTGTGGCCTTTCAAATCATTTTGTTCAGCCTCTGATCACATGTCGAAAATGGTAAACAACTGATGACCAAGAAAGATGTGGAAATTGTTTTACTTTTAATAGGGCAACAGTCCGAAGCCATTTTTTGTCATGTTTTGTGATACACATATTTCATAAAAATTGGGTTTATTGTTGAGCAGCTAAAATAAAATAAAAAAAAATCAAAATAAACTAATTTTTGCATTTTTAATTTAGTGAATCTTGTGGCCCACTAGTAGTTTAGATTTGTCAGTTTTAACCCCCAGGAGAAAACGTTTGGACACTACTGTGAGACAAAAGCCTTAAGAGTCGCTGGGTACCTGACGTGAACACTGATTGGAGCAGTTCGGGCCAACAACGGCGTTGCTGGGACACTTCTACCTTCAACATTAGAAGCACTTCTGGGTAAAGAGTGAGTTGGGCTGCAAAAGTCAACACAAAGTTTGTATAACTTGCACAACAGAGATTGTATCCGGTGTGTCTATAAGTGACAGGGGGACCAGGCCGGCAGCAGAACGTACACAACGGAACAATTACCTCACAGAGCTTGTGACCGAGTTGCGACGCGTCCTCATTTCATAGTAAATCTCAACAGGAGAGAGTTTCCTGCTGATTCTGTGGTCGGGGCTTCCCACGGTGAGCCGGGGCTGAGACAGGGAGCGCTGGTCAGCAGCAACGCTGGGTGAAGAGTCTGTGAGCAGAAAAACAGCAGCAAATGATGGCCAACTGCTACATACGTCAATTAATACCAATCATTTCTGGGGTATTTAGGCAGAGCAAAATATTTAGAGAAGAACATTTATGCACAGTCGACTCACCGTTGTCATGTGAGGTTGAATCCGACATAGAGCTGGTACTTTCCGACATCACAGTGTCCTCTAAAAGACAGTGAGGAGTTCAGGTCATGGGCTGATTAGTTAACTTGGTGATGTTTCACTTACGTTTGCTAAACATAAGGGAAACAGTGAGATTAACAAAGTTGTTTGTATTTATTTCCTTCTCCTGCAGAGCTTGCAGATGAATTCCTCATGTTAAACCACAAAAATTCAAGTCTTTCGTTGGGATTTATGTCCCAGAGCAACACAAAGTAGTGCTGAATAAACATTACTCAGGCAGCCCTAAATAAAAATCAGTGCCGTAGTAAGTATTGCATTTATTTGAATATCAGTATAAATGCAGCTGTTCAGACGTTTTTAGATTAGACTTTATTAATCGCTCAGGTTCCTCTGGGAAATCCAGTTTCCAGCAGCAGAAGAAACGGCTTAGCAAGAAACATAAGATAGAAAAATGCCATAAAAACACAAATGGAAATTAATGTAATATTTTTTAGAGAAATTAAAGAACAAACAACCATATGAAAAGCAATATCTCAGTGCTTATCGATAACAGATAATGGTAGTAGCCACAGACTGTGAATGCATGACTTGTGATAATATATCCTACCAAATAGTGCATCCAGGCATCCATTCAACATATTGCGCAGCTCTAGTTCAGATGTGAAGCGTTTTAGTGAGCTACAATGGCTCAGTCAAAGTCCACAACTAAATTCGATTGAGACTGTAAAGTTGATGTTAACAGACGTTTCCCATCCAATCCGACTCAATTTGAGCTAAACAATGGGCAAAAGAAATCAAGTTTCTACCTGTGCAAACGAAGTGTCACACTTTCAGATTTTTATTTGCACAACAACTGAATACCAAGTAATCGTCTTTACAACAATACATTACTTTGTGTTGGACTATCACATAAAATTCAACAAATTGGTTTGTCGTTTGACTGTGAAAAGAGTAGAAATGCATATGCACGGCATTTAATGTTCGTTTGAAAGAAACCACGTCTTTCACCTGTATGACACCCCCTGTGGACTGTCCTCTTGCTGTTTAGGCCATTTCTGTCTGACTCAGAGTGTCTGCATAGAGCGCCGGTGAAGATCGCCTTCATCTGCTTTCTTTGGCCGGAGTCATCCTGAAGCCAGAAAACGGCCGTCCACATTACGACACGAGCACAAACAGAGATCCAGCTAATGCGTAAAGCGCTATTGATATTCAGGGGGATGGCTTACCTCTGCCTTGGTGCTCGGCGCCAGGCCAGCTCTGTGCTGCACCAGTGGGGGTTTCTCCCCGACCTCCAGAGGGAAAGCACGCGGCAACTTCCCAGTCAGCTCCTACAGAGGACATTTAGCAACGACTCTTTACTTGTCTGAGAGATCCAACATGAGTTTACTGCACATAAATCATATGAATGGTATTATGCACTAATATAGCAACAGATCAATAGACACGACTGTATATAAACGCCCATCTGTTGTGTCAGGAACAAAATCCTGCAGAAGAGCAGCCGTTCAAAACATCTGAGACGAGCTGCTCTGCCGCCAGAACCTTTTTGAGTCCAAAAATAGGCGAAGTGAGATGGAGTGACTCACTACACATCCAGCTGAAAATGAAGGGATGTGTTAAACAGCTGCAAAGAAAAGCTGAGGGCGCTGTGGCCTTATTAACATGTGCTGACAGGCTCTCAGGAGCAATTCATCTGCAGGCCGCAGTATTTGAGAAAACGGTGTGGCAAGTTGCTTCCATGAGTCCGAGCTCGACGGTGGTGAAGCAAAAACTGGATGTGAATGTAAATGGACAGGTCACAGAGAACACCACTTCTCAGTCACGTGGAAGAGTTGGGTCGCTCTGTGAAATACTTTGTCATGAAAACACAGAAACGTTTACAGACGTTAATCTAATTTTTACGTCTGCGAAAAAGTAATTTTATTGTATTTAAAAGAAGAGAAGAACGTTAGGACAGCCTCCCCACCGAGAGCCTGCTTTTGTCACAGTAACTAATTTTGGGAAACAATAAATTGTCCCAGAAATTATTGCGATAAATGGTAATATTGTTATTTCGAGACCATTTTCAACTAATATAATAATGCTTTGAAAGACCAATAAACTTTAATTTCCATTTAACACTGGAACTGAGAGACATTTTAAGTATCCTAAATAAATAAACAAAACAACCTAAACAATAAATAAAATGGATTGTGCAGTCTCGACAAAACACAAATTCCCTTCAGGTCATATATTAGGCTCAGACAGAAAAAAACAGGCAGAACTGCCAAACAAAAGGTGCAAACTAACCACTTTGTGCTGATTTTCAAATGTTTGCAGCACTTTTCAAAATGCTGGCTTTTCAATAACATTAAAGGGCAGCATCTCTAACAACACAAACAAACATGCAAATGGATATTATCACGCTCATTTTAATCTCTCACGCGATTAATTGACTTATTACTTATTGCGACAGGTTTATGTGTAGCCATCTATCAATTTCTCTCCTCACGTTCAGCTTTGAGATGGGTTTCTAGGATTCTGGACGGTGAGCTGATCATGATCCCTCTCAAGTCATCGCTCTACAACAAACACAATTGTCAATTCCTTTCACTTCATGCAAACCGAGCTGAGGGATCACAGGCGTTGTGCTCTTTCAGATTTTGCACCTGGTGCACTAACCTGGCAGGTCCGTTGTGTGAGAGGCCCGTGCGATTGCTCCAAAAAGCTTCCTCGGCTCTGAATGTGGTCAGAAATAACCTCCTCATACACACGTTGTAGTCAGAACAAATGCACTGTTGTTTGGTCGATTCCTTATAAAGTGTTGCTATGGTGAAATGAACCAGTCATATCTGGACACTATGTACGTATGACTCTGTCTTGAGAATGACTGGCTTGCATTAAGGCCTACGCACAGTGCTTTGAAGGTCTCACAACGACAAACCTCCCTGAAAATGCTCAGTGACAACATTGGTAGTCATGTACCTGAGCTGACGGGCTAATGGTTAATTTCAGCCATTACTAGTGGAAGTAAAAGTGGGGATGTTATAATTCATTTAGCAGAAAATGTTAAAATGCCTTCAGTTTTAATTGTTTTGTTATACTAGTTTTATTTTTCAGCATCTTGTGAAAGTGGGTAATATCCATACGTCCAAGAGAGAAAAAGGCTATAATAGTTTTTTTTTCCCACATGGTGAAAGGGAATAGGTTTTTTTTTTTTTTTTATCCTGACCTTCATTTGGTACGTCTGAAAACTGAGATGAAAGCTGCTCACCGCTTCCTGCAAACACACTTGTTTAAGCTCTCCCACTCTGGCACTGAGGAGAGCCTCCAGGGTCTGCTTTCTCTCCTGCAGAGCTGCAATCCTCTCAGCCTGCAGTTTGCTGTCCTGGCAGCCTTGAACATCTGCAGGCCGCAACACACGTAAAGCATCTTTAGACAGCAAACAACAGCAGCTTCACGTTTAGAGCAAATGACTCAGGTTTTCACGTACAGTAGCTAAAAAAAAGAACCTGGTGCAACGAGTGTTTTTCCCCATCATATCACTGTCTTTTTTTTTTTTGTCTTTTTTGCACAGTTTTGTTCTCAGATTTCTACTTTTCTGATTAAAGTGTCTTGCAGCTGTGGTGATGCTGTGCGAACAAACAGCGTTCACACAAGCAGATGTTTTTTCAGCTGACTGGTCCTATGAGAAAACTCGTCAGAAGAAAAAAAAAAAGAACAAGCTACTAAATAAATTTCTCAGGCCATTTCAAGCTTGTGCAGACATGATGGGCTGTTTTTTTTTCCTCTTTGTTTTCTTACACAGTGAGACGACTCTGCTACTCACCAGGAGTCCCCAAACCCATGGATGCTGTCGGATGTCCTTTGACCTCCATGCAACGCAACTTTGGGGACACAACTCACTCTCCCAGCAACGCCCTTACCTGGATGAAGACGCATCAGAGATCATTTGCATCTGAAAGGCACGGGTAGAAATGTTTGCAAGTTTCAATCTTTCCTTCTGTCTGACCTTGCAGCCATCTGTGGTGTTGAGGTGTGGAGGTAGCAGCATTTTCTTCTCCAAATTAGCAGTAGATAAACATGGGCGGGGTCCGAATCGTGGGAGACACACAGGGAGGCGCGGCGCCTCGGCTTAGATGGGTAACGTCAAATTCTGAGGGAGATAGAAGACGAAATACACATTAATGTTATTATATTATCATTTTAGAGTAAATAAGTCACAGTTCTCTGCTGCTATAGGTTTACAAAAAATAGAAATTTAAACGTAAATCAAACCACATAGTGCAAGTAAAAAGGATAAAGGAAACCGATGGTTAGAGTTGCAACAATTCACCGGTACAATAACTATAGATACTACTGCAATGCAAATGTAACATTTTTCACACTTTGTCACATTGCAACCGCAAACTCTTTAGTATTTTATTGGGATTTTATGAAATAGGCAAATACAAGGTAGGGCACAATTGTAAAATTATAAGATCAAGGTGTTCATTTTTTATTTTTTGAGACAAAACATGGGAATATCTAAATTGCACATTTATTGAAGTGCAGAGACAACAACTTTAGGCTTGTTTCGTTACACTTCCAATAGGCTTAATTGTTGAATTAAAGGGGTTGAAAAAATGCATCCCACACTTTAAATGTATAAAGAATGAAGCGTTGTTTTGTGTTGGCCGGTCATACTAAATCCAAATAGAAACATCTGCAATTTTACACTGAACTCAAATCCAGTTTTGAGTCTGGTGTTAACATGCGTGTAAGAGATTCTGAAAGAACGACTCTAAAATTAGCACTCTACTGCAATTAGCAGCTAATTAATTTGCAAAAAGATGGGAAATGAGACAGGATAAGTAATATTAATAATGTATGGACTGAATTAGAGGAGGAGAAAATGATTCTCTTGGTAGTTTGTCCATGTCTTGATTAAAGCAAAGTGAGGAGAAGAACAAGAGGAACGGAACCAAAAGGACTCAAACCTGGTTGGTGGGATCAGTACAAAAGTAGGAAATCAGTGAGTATTACTTTATCTCCTCCTGTCTTGACTTCCAACTCCCACATTTCGGATTTTTCACCACTGAGACAGATAATTCTGAAAACATTTAAAAATACACTCACACCTTTGAAAATTATTGTTTTCACTGGACTGAGGCAGGTATTGTTTTTGTTTCCATGCAGCATATGTGCCAAACGCACAAAGCATCATCTCTAATATCCCACAGAGACCTGATATCCAAATATAGTGACAGCGTTTTCTGCCAAAACCCCCTTACTCATCGCTGCTTGCAGGTCGCTGCCATAAACAATCGCCCTTCTGTCTCTTTGCCAGTTGCTTAAATCACAACACGACTTCCGTCAGCCCACAGATCCACACGGAGGGCTCTAAAGGCCCGGCGCACAATCGCCGTGGCTGAGGCCGCTTCAGCCGGCGCAGCGTCTTTGAAACAGAAACATTTATCTACCGGTTAGTTAGAGCAGCCGCCTTCGAAGCTCTGCTCACAATCAACCAGCTACTTTTTCTGTGAAGACGGACACTAGATGCTTCAATGGTTTGCGTTGGCTTCTGTCCTGAAAGTGAACCGGTAGCTAGTGTATGTGTGAAAGCCTCCGCCCCCCCCCCCGACCCCACCCCACCACCAAAGCACGCCTGACCTCCCTTTGACAGACAAGTGGGAGCCTTTCACAAAAAACATGTGGCAGACTTACGACTGCCGCCCGGACAAAAGCTCGTCACATGAATCCCGTTAGACCGAGAGGAGTCTACGATGATCGGATTTCCACTGCCAATCTAATGGACTGAGAGGAAGTTTTGTTTTGTTGTTTTGCTTTTTAACCTGAGATAAACAATACACCGTCACATCTGTTATCTGATGGGCGGCCGAGTGGAAGAGCCACAGAGAGAAGCGCTTGAGAAAACAAGGGGGAAACATTTGGTATTCATCTAGGCAGCTGAACGCTGGAGCCAAAAGGTTGCCATGCCTCTTAAGAATTGCTCTGTTGTGCCACAGAAACATTTGCTCAGACATTTGGTGCCTTTCTCAATAAAGATGTTCCCACCATCTTGACCAAAAACAAATATTTCACTCTTGCAGCTCTGCTTGTCTTCTTTTAATCCTTTGACATACAAAGAAAACCAAAAAAAAAAAAAAAACACCACCAGATTGTTCCTGTTGGTAAACGAACCAGTAGATCCAGGGAAACAATTTTCACTTCAACTTTAAAGTTTATATTCACCAGATCTGCTTCTGCAAACGGCGGAAGATTTTAACAAGGTTTCACAAGTAAACACTGTGCAGCTTTTTTCCACTTTGTGGCAACGTACGACTACTAAATCGATTGTGTTGGGATTTTATGTGACAGACCAACACAAACTAGTTGGGAGGTTGAAGAAAAACGATTCATGTTTAAAAAAATAAATAAATTGCGAAGGCATCTTTTTGGTGACAGTTAGGTAAAAACAAGTGGTTGCACTTTATCTAGAACGTCAAATAACACAAACTTTCCTTTGTGAAAGAACACTATATATTATTTAATATATTACAATATATTATTTTCCTTTCAGTACACAATTGTTTATTATACCAGGTCTGTGACCGAATGTCGGATTATACATTAAGAGACATAAGATTTTAAAAAACAGAGTCCATCCCCTAAGGAAAAAAAAAAATAAAAATGTGTGCGTTTGTGGAGTGGATTTATGGAACGGGTTAAATGTTGGATTGAAACAATAGAAAGACATAACTCAGTTTAAAATAAGATGTAAAAAGTCATTTTAAATGCTTTTATGTTGGAGGATGTAAGCTGGTAGTAGAGGGTGAAAGACTCGTTTCTCATAAGAATGTTTTTGGTGGATCTGGGTTTGACTGGAAGAAATGGACTGGGTGTGTTATCTCTCTGCTGTAAAAGAAATTGTTCTGGGGTTTCTTACTCATTATTGTTCTTTATTTTATACATGCAAATATTTGTTTCTTAAATGAAGAATAATAATGTGTAAAAAGTTAAATCTAATAAAAGGGGAACAGGATTGAATAACTATATTTCTACATACTTAAAAAAAAAAAAAAAACTATCAAAAAACATATATTGTGACATTTGAATTGTGAATAGGCAACACATTTTCCTGGATGATAAATTGTCCCAGTAGTTTATGCGATAAAACGATAATGCTGTTATTTTGAGGCCATTGACTTATGATTGGAAGACATTATTATCCGAAATAAATAAAAAACAACAAATAAAATGAATTATTAACGTTTTAAAATAAAAATGGCTAGTTGAGACCAAAGCACCAGACAGAAGACTTATCATCCAGTTTTAGGTAGAAAAACAATAAATCGTGCAAATGGAAATTATTGAGCTCATTCTAAAGGTAAAAGGTAAAAGATCATTTTATTTATATAGCACATTTTCAGCCACAAGGCAATACAAAGTGCTTAACAAGATTTAGAAGGAAATACAAACAAAATAACAAACCAAAGGAAAGAACAAAAGAAGAAAAAGCTAATAATGTTGATCCAAAGTAAATAAATTAGATGTTCCTATTCAGGGTTGGTAGATAAATATAAGTAAGTATCCTCTGGTCTAATTCCTATTCAGGGTTGGTAGAAAACAAGTCTAAAACGTAATTGATAAGGTAGTTTTTCTGGATTCTAAGTTTGTTCTAATCCCTGTTCTGGGTTGCTAAATAAGTGTAAATAAGTAAGTAAGTATCCTCTGATTTTCTAGGATGCTAGATAAGTATAAGTATTCTCTGGACTTTCTAAGTATGCTCTAAATTTGTAAAAGTAATGAGTACTCTACAGTTTCTAAGTAATAATAAAAACCAAATGTTCCTGTTCTGGAAGAATTTTTTCTGGTTTCCAAGTTTGCTCTAATTTCTTTTCTGGGTTAAAAGTGAGTACTCCACAGTTTCTAACAAAATAAAATAAAAAGAGGAAAGGACACATTAGGGCACACGGCAACATTCAGACAAAACAAAGAGCAAAACAAAGACATGAGTGAAGGCGGTGACGTCACAGGGTCATGAAACCACGTTGCTCAGCCTCCCGGCAGAAGTCCGATAAAGATGTTGTTATCAAGGAATGTCCTTGGGAGCGCTCAGCTCCACAGCTGCATGGATAACAGCTGGAGTTGGGGAGGAGTGTTATGTTTACATATCTTCAAGGAGATTGGAAATATGCAGCCCTTCCAAGGCAGCACGGGGAAAGCCAATTCAGATACAGAATGTCATAGGTTGGGTAAATTATAAATTTCAATCTTCCCTAAAGTCTCTCTGATGAATCTCAGTTCCCAATCATCCAAATTAGTTTGGTCATTCCACTGAGCCGAAGCTAGCAACTTCTCCCAGATCGATTCCAGATCGAGGAGTTTTTTGAGTCCTCAGCTGGGCTGCGAGTCGCAGCAAGACTCACATCCGACTTGCGTCTCTGTCAACACCAACAGTCTGAGTGTTCGCTAGTTCGGCCAAGTCCGTCACCAATTTGTCGATAAGTCAGGTAAAAAGACAGGACAGAAACAGAGCAAGCAGAGGAAAAAAGTGTCCGCCTTCACCGAGAGCAAGAGAAAAAAAAAAAAAATTATCATGCGATTAATTGGTTATTATTTTTTTACTGTGACTGACCAATTTGTGAATGTTTAAATAAACTAAACTAATTAGGTGTTAGTTTCTAATGGTCTATCTTACACAATACCAATAGAATAAGTTTAAGTTGGTGGTTGTAACGTGATAAACTGGGAAACAGTTCAAAAGCTTCTTCATGGTGGTATTCACCTCACGAGGACAACATCTTCAACGCAGGTCATCAGTCCAGCAAAACAAGCTTTTTTATTCCAACTGAGCTCCTGGTTCCTCTAATTAAATTACTGGAGTCTGTATAGGTCTGGTGTGCATAACGAGTATCAGATGAGATAAGTTGGCTTTGAACAATACAGTCAGTGTTTGCTACATTTCAGTGTGTAATTATAATAGCCTGGTTGTAGCTCAGCATTGTGCGTTTATGAGGTTTTGGAGAAGCAGCGGTTTGCACACAAAAACAGGCCGAACAAAGAGGACGACCAGGTTTAAACCTTTGATCGTTACAATGTCTAAAGTACAGGGCACCTGACTGCTAAGCGTTCAAAAACATCTGGTTTGCAGATGTGGGCAGGTACAAAAGAAGCAGATTCCAGAGGGATGCTGGTGGGACAGTGGAGAATCAGATAAAGACTCGGAGAGCAGCATCAAAGAAAGGATTACATTAAGGCATCAACAAAAGAGACCCGAGCATCAGATCATCAAACACATGTTGACTTGGCATGTGTAGAGCTTTAGACGGCACCCAGGAGGCCGTGTTAGCTAGACATGGGCTGAGAACTGCCCTGGTACGGATCACAACACTGGAGAGGCCCGAACGTCGCATCTTCATCTTCGGACTAATACACAAGAGATTATAACGTTCACAGTAAGATTAACTCTTCAACTCGTACGGATTTATACGCAGCTTTTATCCCTACACGATTCCAATCGTTCCGTTTTGCTGCTTTGTGTTTTCATCTCACTCACGTTTTATTTATAGAGCATGCTTCATACGGCCAAGTGCTTCCCAGCAACAATCAGCAATCACATCAAAAAATACCAACAAGGAAGTAAAATTATTAGGCAACAAAAATAGAAAGTGTCATTAAATGAGGGCTCACAACTGCGATCAAATGAGAAGGTACCAGACACAGAAATTATTATAAAAACACCACAATTATCAGACCTTAAGAAATAAAGATAAAAACAAACAAAAAAAATGACATTCGTTAAAATAGTTGAAGTTGCAGTGTAGCGTCTATTCTCAGTCATTACATGACTGTCCTAATGCAAGTTGTTTCTCTTCCAAAAGGATTCATCAGTTCAGTTCAGAACCGGGAAAAAAACATTTAGATGGAACTGAAACGTCTCTAAGAAACAATAGGAATTAATTTACCGCATGTTATGGATGACGTAGTAGGAAACTGACGTATAGATCAAATTAAAAATGCAAATGAAAACAAGATGTCTGAAAATCTGTAATAAAAAAAGTTAATAAAGGTGGAAAATATAAAGATGAATCAATAAATTAGCTAAATCATATAGTACAAAAAAAAACACACTGAATGCATCAAAACTGAGAACTCACTAATTTCTGTCTATAAACAGTATCAATAGATGTTTTCAGTTTAGAGAAAATATGCATGTGCTCATTTTTATGTGTTCTAGTCCGAAGGAAAAAAAACTGTATATTTGTGAAGACTTCCAGGAATCTGCATCAGTGCATCTTTACTTTAAAGGAGGGAGACTCCAAAACAACCATTTGTGAATCAGACAGAATGTGACTGAAACTTCGGTCTTTCTCCAGAACACAAACACTATTTAGCTGAGAATCCTATTTATTAACACATTGCACGCCGTAGGAAGTCCGTTTTCCTTCCTACAGCAGGTGTCTTACAATCTGTAGAAATCAAAACGCTCACAAGTTGTACGTTTTAAATTCTTCACCTCCTGAGCTCGTAGCCAGTCGTGTGGTGCCGCCATTAGAAATTCATTGCTGAAGAGTTTGACCTCCAATAAATCCACATGTGTTTTTACAACAGTAACTCGTTTTGTTTGCTGAGCAGCTGACGCATAAAAGAGCAGCTGGACTCGCTCGTCCAGCTCGTCGTGGACAGGTGAGGCCGACACCCTCATGTTGACTATTGGTGTTGACGCAGCTGCTGCTGTTGTCAACTTACACATGGTACCTGCCCCACCCACCCTACCCTCCCTCCCTCCCCCCGCCTCGGGGCCGGGCTACAAGTCGGCACCTCCAGTTGGATTAGAGCGAGGATCATAGAGCGAGCCTCTTTAAAATGACCATGACAAAGATTGCAGATCTGATACAGTAGCTGAGTTTCCATTACAAATGTGAGCAAATCTTTGTCTGTGTTCTGCTGATGTCGGGGAAAAAAAACAACAAAAAAAACATTCCCAGTAAAATCAGGTGTGAATAAGCTTGTTGATAAGTCATTACAAATCACGTCAGAGACTGATGTAAACATTTTTATTAGAATTCAGCCATGGGCCTGGCATCATCATCCATCATCCATCAGAGGAGACGTCCATGTCTTATTCAGGTGTTGGCGCGACAAGCCGCCTGGGAACAGCTATGAATGCTGGGTTTTGGGGAAGTGGGGTTGGCGATTTTACAGAAGAGCTATGGATTCACCATGTGTGACTGTCTAGGCCTGTCACAATGAACAATAAATCAGTTACTCGCATGATAAATTAAAACGAGAAATAATTTTCAATTGCTTGATTTACTGTTTCTCTTTTCTCTCTCGTTTTACCAAAACCTTCATGATAAAAGTCTTCAGTCTGGTGTTTTGGTCTCAACTAAACCTTTTGTTGAAGGATCATTTTATTTCGGGAGTCTTCACAATTCATTTCATTTGTTGTTTCTGCTGTTTTCTTTATTTATCTTGGATATTCTAAATATCTCCCAGTTCCCATGTTTAAATGTTCATTAGAATTTAAAGTTTATTGATATTTGAGAATGTGTTCTTGCAATTTCATGCAATTATTACTATTATGTTACTTGAAAATGTTCTCAAAACAACAATGTTATCGTAATAAGTTTAGTCCAGCAAAATTATTATGACGGACACAAAACTTTTTATGAACTCTGCGACGCTGTGAGAGCTCTGGTGGAGCCAGCTGCACATTGTGCAAAAAAAACAAACACAAAAACCAAACCATCATCCTCCAACTACTTCCTGTCTTCTTCTTTGTGGCTTTTTCCAGTGGTAACATCTGGTTGTTGATCACACAACGTGTCTGATGTGAAAAAAAGTGTTTTGACACGGATGGAAAACCCCCTCAACCTGACGCTAAAGACTTTTTTAAATCTAAAAACATATTTCTTTATTTTATTTGTATTTCAATTAAGCCAGGTAGTTTTCATAATTTCAAGTAGCACAATTTTATCGTTAATGGAAACACAGTTACAGGCTTACACTCCGCGTGTCGTCTGTCCTCCGAACCTCTCTCTGTGTGACTGCGGTCAGCTCAGTCAGTGTGGGGGTTTTACCCCCACCTGAGCGACCCCAACCAAAAGAACTGCGCGAAAGTTTACGGGAGGTCAGGTGACCCCCGCCGGCCCCTGATTACGAAGTAATCTCCAGCTGTGCGATCTGTATCCACTATATACTGATCCATAAACACACCAACCAGCACAAAGGAGGCTCACGCTGACCAATCACGTCGGTGTATTATTCCCCCTTCACTGGCCTTGAGTCACCTTTGCTCCTACCACAGGCAAAACGTAGACCTGCTGATTGCGATCCACCTGGAGTCTGCTGTGATAGGCTGGGGGGAGAGAAGGGGAGTAGCAATAAAGAAAGGAATGTGCTTCTTTAGTCCAAAGGGGATTATTTCCATACGTTTCCCCCCCTTCTGCTCTACACACCTGGAGGGACTCCTGCATGTACTCTAAAGAGTGTTTCTACTCTCTGTAATCCGCTTTGTTGATTTTGGAAGCAGCTCAGCGCTTTTGTTTCAGTCAGATTTATGAAGGCAGCCCTCAGCCCTGCAGTCAGAGGCTTTACTTACACGCACATACAGTAGCTTCTCTGATCTGATTTCATTTTCCCCTTTTGTGCTTCTTTTTTTTTGTGCTTATGCGATTTAAAGACAAAGTGGGTTATCTTGTGGCTAACAAGACCACCACTTGATAAGGTCTGGGACTCGGTTCCTCTCCAAGGGTGTTTTCATGTTAAATCTGTGCAGATGTTTAAGTAGATCCATGTCAAGAGAGAGCAGAGGACTTGTACTAAACCAGTTGCTATGGTTGTACGAAAAAAAATTTTAAACATAAGAAGAGCAGAAATAAAAACGGATCAAAATGACAAGATAAAAAAAAAAAAAAAAAACCTCTGTGTTGCACCCAGGGCTGGATTTACATTGATGTGGAGCCCCGACTGGAACTCGATTGGGTTCCCTAAATATTGCTAATGCTAATTGCAGTACATTTATATGTCCTATATATAACCAGATATGAACTGATTGTGCCAACTGATTAGGTTTATTGCATCCCTTGGCTAATAGTGCCACGTTGTTTCCCCCCCCCCAAAAAAACAAAACAAAAAGAAACTATAATTTTTCAAATACTTTGGTATTGTTTATACGCACAAAAAAACCCGAGATATTACTACAACTCACCTGTTATTAGTCTATTACTCATAATAGTACAATGTTTGCAAAACATGTATTCATAAAAAATAATAATCATCTGTGGGCATCCCAAATAAACTGTAGCCCTGGGCTACCGCCACTTTAAGCCCTTTCTAAGGTCCAGGCCGGGTTGCACCAAGAAATCACTAAATACAAGCACCACTAAACTGTGCTGACAACACTCTTCCATGTTGAAGTTGTTACAGAGGGAAGAAGATCCATTTCACTGTTTTCAGAACAAATGAGATGTTTAATATGAAATCACAAGAAGCTTATAGAGAAAAAAAACAATTTTTCCTTCAGGCAACACAAAGACTTTTGTAGACTATAATAAAAATGTATAAAAGATAAAGCTGCTCTACTTAATGACTACTTTGATGACTTCAATTCTATCAGGAACTTCAGGGAAGGAATAGTTTATAATGCTACAGGGCAAGAACCATTATTTTTGAAGGAATAAAGCTGAGTACCTTCGGTGCTACATTCTGAACAGTGGGATAGTTTTTTTTTTTTTTTGACTTATTATTTTGTACAGCCTCGTCAGTGGCGCTGACAGCTTCGGCTCTGTGACGCTGGCTTGTAGCGTAACAGTTTTATTAACATAGAACGTAACATATAAATTAGGTCCATTTTCAACTCATCCAGAAAGCAGAACTAAAGATTTTTGGTTTCAGTTGTAGTTTTTCCAAGATTGGCGTACATCAGAATCAGGCCAAAATCTGATATCAGGGGAACAAAATCTCTGATTAGCACAGATATGACTAATAATTCACTCTCTCAGCTGGAATTTCACGTTTGTTGCAGGGAGTGCTAAAGTGAAGTGACATGACTTCACATTTGAGGTGATCTAGCAAAAAATAAAAACCCAAAAGTTGTATGTCCGGACAGATTATTTCATTTGAAATAGCTTAAACATTTGAGCAATGAGATCACGTGTCCAAGATACTGAATGCATTTGCAGACTGAAGTTCCTGATCATGAATCAAACAATCAGACTTGGTTTGTTCTTGAAAACATGGACGGACCATTTGTTTACAGAAAGGTAAACCAAGCACTTTAAAAAAAAAAATAATGACACAAGTTTCAACTGTCAACCTTTGCAACGCGCCTAATATCTTAATTTCCTAAAGATGGATCTGAACAAGATTCCACCATGTAGAGGTTTACCAGAAAACAGAGGCGACAATGTCCCTTCAGCTCAAAAATAAAACCATGTTTAAGTTCTGAAAGCAAAGACGAAACAAAACACAGGGGTGAGTAGATGACCGTGGAGGCACCGGCTGACCAACAACTTCTTCTGGATTAGCTTTTTTCACATCCCCGCAGGCCTCCTGGTTCAGGAATCTGTTAATAATGGGGCTTAACGGGTCTGCATGGGAACAGGCAGCGCTCATGTAGATGGAAACATGTGAGAGACCCCGCCGTATCGGGATCCTGCCTGAGAACGCAGCAACAGGGAGAAGTTGTATTCCCAGAGAGCCTGACACGGATTTGTGCTCCTTCGTGGCACCTGATTATATTCATGTATACGGATGCGGTCCGCGCATTTCCCGCTTTCAATATATTGGTGCCTCGGAAAAAACAAAACAAAAAAAAAAAAAAAACTGTGCGCTCGCTTGCACCCAAATGAAAAATATTTGGCCTTATTCCATGCAGTCCCTGCATTTAATACGCAGACGTGTCGTTCGGCAAAAACAGCAAGCTCCTCATTAAAGCCCGGCTTGTCAGGCTGCAGCTACCCCGCATCGAGACAGCAACACCGGCTCCTAATGAGCCACCCAGGACTAATTCATTCAAGCAGTAACATTTCGCAGGTGTGCCTTTAGGCTGGTCTAAAAACAGGAGCTCTGCTTATTTTTCATTTATCCATTTTCTTTTTTACGTCATAAATACTTCTGTTGACGTCGACTTAAATGTTAATGTAACATATAAAAGCGGTGCTGACGAAGGTACCCTCGTCCGCCCAGTCAGGATGAGAGAGACATCTTGGAGCTTACCAGAGAGCATGACCGATGCCTTCGAAGGTCTTCGTGGTCCTCCGTAGCAAAACCCAGCCGGGCAAAAACATTCCTGTGGCAGACCAAAAGACAAAAAAACAAAAAACAAACAAAAAAAAACCCTTCGGTGAAAAAGCTACAATTAGCAAAAAAAGGTGTGGAAATTCGTCGCACGCGGTTTAAAAATAAAAAAAGCCCTTCGTTCACGGTGGCTCCGCGTGCCAATTGTAATTCACCAGCAGCCTCGCGACCTCCGCTGCGTCGGAGCCGCGCGCATCTCAGTCAGCAGAGTCTCTTTTCCGCGAGAAGAAAGCTCCCCCTTCTCCACCGACCGAAGAGCCGCTGTTTTTCACGGCCAGCTGAGACGCTGCTGTCACAACACGGAGGCCCCTCCCAGATGCTTCATGCCTCCCAGTGTGCGCCAGTGATACTAATGTCACCCAGTTGTTATTAAGCGGAGTGGCATGAAACGGAAAAGCAGTAAAAGCTAATTGAAGTGATTTTCCTCCTTTCCCTTCTTAGTTCAAGTAAGATTAAATGTGTATTAGACTTAAATACATTGTTGCTAGAAATAGTTATTAAATATTCTAATAGTAAAATTGTATTTTTGTGTGTGTGCGTGTGTAAAAATACCGAAAGATGTTTTTAACATCTTTGGAATAATCTACAGTGCATTGTTTTCATACCGCTTAAAACTGGGGTACGTAACTTTTATAAATTGTTTTTTATTTTTTATTACATATTTGCTAACTATTGCTTTGTCATGAGACAGTATAAGGTGGTCAGCATGACCACTGCAGACAAATAGTTTGCCTGGGATGGGAAGTTGTTTCTCTGCCAGTACAAGAAGATGATTGGCGGCATTAAGCCCCTCCTCCTGGCTCTGATTGGTTGTTTTTGACAGGGAGCGCTGCATTTCTTCAGAATCCCATAGCAGCAGCAAGAGGAGGTGGAGCAGCTCTATCCTTTCACAGATTTTCTGACTTGTGTTATACCTTCACACAGTTTTAACATGCAAGAAAAAAAACGTGATTTTTAATAAGTTACACAACCCAAGAAGAAGCAGCTAATTGATGGCACAAAATGCAAGGCGATTCTGGAAGAAAATCTGTTATGCATATCTTCCAGCAGGTCAATAATCCAAAACATAAGCAAAACTGAGCACTTATTTAAACACTTTAAGTTTCTCTAAGGTTGAATATTTTAGACCAAGTAGAAAATGTCAGTTTCTAAACACAACATAAAGAGAATAAAATTAAAATCATGTCAGTTTTCTTTCCCTTTACTATTTAGATGTTGTTTGATCACAAAAAGACGCTAAAATACTTTGCAGTCCGAGTGGTATTGGCAAGAAAAACACAAAAACGGGGTGAAGCTGAAGACATAAATGAAATCAAATCATAATATTAGACGGACAGCTCAGGCTTAACTGTTTGGAGAAAATTGTAGCTAGGCAACCAGTACATGATTTAGGCAAAGAAGGGATGTTAGATACGGAGCTGGAAGGACGTGTAGACGGGTGTGACAGAGGTGGACGGTAAGATTTAGGCACCTCTGGTAACCTGTACAGGAAGCAAAGTCACAATTTCATTCTTTTATTAATAACAGAAAAACATTTTCTGTCTCCAAATACAATAATTAATCCCAATTGAGCACAACAAGTTCCTCGCTCTCATGATCTGAACACATGATCCATAGAAAAACCAACAACTAAATTTTGGGCACTGATTTAAAAAAGTTTGTGATCCAACTCTTCAAATATGATTTCTTCCGATGACTAAATTACAATAGAATTTTAAAGCATCAAATGTGCACAACGCAATTGAAGAAAACATGATAACCAAAATACATATATATGTTGAAAATGCATAAAGTTTCACATTGTCAAAAAAAGTCACTGAGTTATTCCACAAACATCCCAAAGCAGACGGCAGGGGCAGCAGAAAAGAACTGGACAAAAAAAGAAGAAAAGATCCGATTGTTTTAAATTCTATTAAATAATTTTAAATATTTCTAATAGCCATGGTTGCAAATGAGTGAAAAAGAGTCTAAAAAATTCAGCTTCATCAAGGTTTTCGAAAGGCATCATCTGCCTGATGACTGGACTCCAACAGCACCTTCATTTAAGGACATCACTCTGGAGTACGTACACACACACATACCCACACACACACAGGAAGTAAACAGGCCCTCAGAACAATTACATACAAATGTCCTCAAATTCAGACGTTATGCTACCCTTTGTGCAAAAAAACATCTGCCAGAGTTGCTCCAAATTATAATCTTTCATGGGTTTTCACCATTTAAGCTTTAAGTTTTTAAGCTTTCACCATCTTTCAGCTTAAATGTGACAACTGTTGTGATGCAAACATCTTTTTTTTAAAAAAAAAAAGAAATCCCACTCTGTCGTGTTTTCGGGTCAGGATGTGACCGGACGAGATAACAACATGGAGAGGTAGTGTTTTGTTTCTTTCAGGAGCAACTCACTCACTTCCAAACTGCTACCGGTTTTTTTAAAACACATTCTTATTTGACGAACTTGCAAGTTTCTTTCTCCCGTCGGCCGAAGTCGTGCAGGCTTTCTCCGATTGACCGCATACGTCAAAGGAAAGTGTCCTGGAGACATTTCAAAAGAAAAACCCAACAACAATCAAGCGGTTTCTTGAAAATAAAAGGATTGGAAAGAGAGACAAAACAAACAAACAAACAAAAAAAAACTGCTACATGACAAAGGAAGCGTGCTGGTCGTTTCGTACAGAGAATGTCTCCATTTGTATCCTTCGTGACAGTAAAGGATACAAAGTAAATTTATGTGATCCACAACAACAATGTTATGAGACAACTGTAAATAATATCTGCCCGAGGCGATCACGATTTCATGTTTACTTGCCTCCAAAATAGAGAAGATGCTATCCTAAAATGCATTCAATCAACGGTATAGTAAGAGGGTGCGTAACAGAAATTAGAGCGAGATAGTAACGTGACGTCAGACTGGCAACCTGGTGTTACAAACTGTCCAAAATGCTAATTAAATGTTTTCCCAATCGGAATCCAACCAATCAGAATGGAGAATAACTCCATTATTTTTTAAACACTGGCGTAGCACGGAAACAAGAACGGAGACCAAAGTTGCCAGTGAGAAAAACTATCAGTTTGTCTGAGGACTGACTATTCAAATAAGTAGTAGTAATAATAGTAGAGGGGCCATTTTTTTCAAGTAAGAGACAAATGCACCATGGGAAATTAAAGTACATAATCCCACACACTGCCACACAGACAGTCGTTTAAGAAAAAAAAAAAAAAAAGCGAACACCAGTGTGATAAAAATGTGAAAAAAAAATATATATATATGTTCTCATACAGCTCCTGGAATTCCTTTGGTGATTTTCAAAAAGGTAAAACATACTATTACTGTCCAGAGGTAAGTCTGTCAAATTGTCTCTCAATGGTACAATATAGTGAAAAAAAAAACAACAAAAAAATGGCACAAAATATCTATATAAAAAAAAAAGAAGTCACTGCTTCCATCCAACGGTTTTTTTCACTCTCTGTGATGGATCTGAAGTTCTTGTAGTGCTTTGCAGCTCGCGCAGCTCCGCTCGTTCTTCTTGATCAGGAAGTCGCACGTGGCCGCCCGCTCCAGCACGATTGGCCCTTTGTCGAACGACGACCGCTTCGTGGCGAGTCCCTGGCACACGACGTACCGCTCCAGAGACAGCAGCAGGCTGACCACGTCGGTGGCCGTGCCGAGCCGTGACGGGTGGATGTCGTAGAGCGGGTGGATGGGCAGCAGCGGCTGCTTCTGGACGGTGACCTGGTAGCAGAAGCCCGGGTCGATCAGCACCATGGTGTCGGCCATGTTGGACTGCTTGGAGCACTGGATGAGCTGCAGTTGCGGGCCCTCCACCATGATGGCGTACCAGAGGATGGGCAGCACGGAGGAGCGGAGCGAGTGGAGCAGCTTCATCAGCTGGTTTTCCAGGTCCACGCCGCTCTCCGCCGGATTCTCAGCCAGGCTGAAGATCTGTGTGATCTGTGGACGATCCGAGGAATGAATAACACGGGATTATTTGGAAAACACGTTGAGAAAAAATAAAAAAAGAGAGAAACACCGGACACTCACCATGGGAAACTCATCCTCGTCATCTTCCATGTGCTTTGGGGCATTTCTGCCTGTGTGCGATTTCTCTGTATCCCACTGACTGTGATGGTCCTTCAGTAATAAACACAGTCTAATGAGTTAACACCATTGAGCATAAAGAAGCACTATCTCACAAACACTTTAAAGAAAAGAGAAACATGAAGGAAAGTTTATCGAAATACAGTAGGGATGCAAGATATATCGGCAATGACATTGGTGTGAGCGCATCAGCATCGGCAGGATACATAAATCTGGGCTGATGTCAACAACCTATATCTACTTCCATCTCGTTGTCTTTCCTTTCTGGAGGGGAAGTGGAAGAGGTTTCTCGTGTGGCATTTGTTTGGTCACGTGACAGTGATAATGATGCAGTGCAGGACTGTGGGAAGTTTCACTGAAGCAGAAATGCAGTGATGTAGTATCGGTAAGTATCGGTTATTGGATACCAATATCGGCCCAAATTTTCATATCGGTGAATCCTAGATGGACGATACAGCTGAAAAACGTATCACGATACTAGACTTTAACATCAGTCGATATAAATAACTGTTTATCAGTTTTTTGTTTGAAATACGTTCAAACTGGTGTTGTGGCCTTTCCTGCTTTGTCTGCTGTAGCACGAGTTAATCAACAGCAGGTTGTTGCTAGGCAACCAAAGAGTGAGTGAGTTTGAGGATGGCAACAACGTTCCTCAGCTAGTCTTGAGAGGTTGAGCGGCTAGAGCCTTTCCTCTGCCTACATCCCCCAGAATGCAGTGTGGTTCTGGATGCGAGTTCAGTGAAATTCTAGAGTACTCCATCAGACATATCATCTATTGATATTTTGTTATTGATTTATTGCCCAGCTCTAGATAAGCATCTCTGAAATAGTAAGCATAGTACTTCTTAATTATCACAGACATATACAGTATATATATATATATATATATATATAGAGAGAGAGAGAGAGAGAGAGAGAGAGAGAGAGAGAGAGAGAGAGAGAGAGAGAGAGAGAGAGAGAGAGAGAGAGAAGAAAACATCCAATCAGAGAGCAGGAGACTATGTCACTACTTGCAGACCAAATTCTTCCAACACTGAGCCACATTCGACTATTTATTTTGTTTTGTTTTTACAGAGATGGCCCGGCACCAATAAATCAACTGCTGATCAGCTCAGTCAGCTCTGACTAGTTAATGCTCGACTGGAAATGCCACGACAATCTTGATTAGTCCATCTCTAGTTAGTCAACAACAACATCGACTCTCTGATGCAATGGTGTCCAAGAGACGTGCGTCTGTTAGGCGGTCACTGTTTGAGCGCGTTGCACCCGTCTTGGTCCTACAGCTTAAAAAGCTCATGAATGTTTACTGTAACATCATGTTTTTATCTGACTGGATGACTCATAACATCTTACCGCAATAACAAAAACTGAAGGACAGCCAAGACAAGAGGAATGACGGCAGAATCGGATTACCTTTTTGTGGGGGATGGCTCGCTGCCACGCGCTCAAAAAAGGCTATAATTTCAACAGAGTTCAAACGTGTGCCCAGTTAGCTCTAATGAACCGTTTTCCCATGCCGTCCGTCTTCCTCGTCATGCTTATTTTTGTACTTCAACAACCCAAATAGCAGATTTAACAAACAATAAGCTTGTGACTGGTATTGGCTGGTAGCCAGCTTCATCATCTTCTGGCCAGGAACTCAAAAAACAACACTCTTTGGAGTGGACATTGTTACCGAAGGAAAAACAGTGAAAAATAGCGTCGGTGTCAGTGAGATGCTTAGGAGCTCATTAAAAGGAAACACTGAGTCTGTGGTTTGTTCAGGTTGCTGAGGCTAACTGAAGTACAGCAAACATTTTCCATTTGATTTATTTATTATTTTAACTCTCTTGTGAAACGTTGATTTGGAGATGTTGTCAGCTCTCTAGAAATCTCAAAGTTAAGGATCTCTATTTTACATAGTTACATACACAAAGAGTATTTTCTAAGCAATGTGACCTGTCCCACCTTTAAGATGCTAACCGCTAATGTAAGATGCTAAAATCAGCTTAAAACGTCAGCTTCGTGATTACGTTATAATTTTAAAAGAACTTTGTAACTGTCCAGTTACAATTCATGTAACTGGACAGAAACTTCTCCAAGTAAAAAGTTTCAAAATAATTACATACATCACATTTTGATTGTAGTTACTAAAACAATAGTTTAGCGTATTCAGCTAAGTTCAAGTTATTATGTAAAAATGAAAACTTACTGGTTGGGAGTAGTTATGATTGCTGATGTGAGGGAATCGATCCGGCACGCCGTTCCGCACCCCAAAATCGGAATGATTCAGCTGGCGAAACACAAAATGGATTTATGATGAGTTTGCTCGAGAGCGCATGTGTCAAAGTCAAGGCCAAATCTGGCCCGCTGTGGCCATTTATGTGGCCCTCAAAGACTGGAGAGTCACATAAATGCAGCTTCAAGATAACAGTTGCACACTTTAGTATCACTTTATCAGTCAATTCAATGAGAAAAAGATGTTAAATATTATCTAAAAAGTACTCAGCAAATGCAGAGAAAAAGATAACGTTTGTTGAAGGGTAGCTTTATCTCAACTTATCTAACGTGACAAGATGGCTATTAGCAACAATGTTTCCGTCCAAAGCCCTTGGAGCCTCACCGGTTGTGGATTACTGTCCTCGTCGTCGTCGTCATCGTCGTCGTCGGTGTAGTCCATGTCGGCCTGCTGATCCTGGCTTCTCTTTAAGCTGGACTTGCGGCTGTACGTGTAGTGAGGCCTGGGCCTGCCGGGCAGCAAAGGGGCATCGAGCCCCAACTCAGCTCCTGCCATCTGGAAGGGCAGCAAATGTCTCTGGGAAATAAATGTGCAGTTGCTTTACTATGACAAGGTTTCGGCAGGTTTCACCAATTCAAATTTAAAGACCACCATGAGTGAAATTTAAGACCTGGATCATGTCAAAATTGTATGAATGGGTCGGCAATTGATTGCCAATGGCAAAGACGAATGTCATCCAGCCATCTGCCGATAAATTTGAACTTAGGCAAAATGTAATGTTTATTGCTAGTTTCATGAATGGTGACTGTATGATGTTTTATGACATAATGCACTTTGAACTGCCCTGTTACTGAAATGTGATGTCTCTAAATAAACTTGACCATAATAGACGCTAGCTTGCTCTTCTCTTAGCCAGCTAGTTTTTTCTCCTCCCTCTGTTTCCACTGCAGGAAACATAACCAATGATTCCTGCTAATATAGCTGCTAATACACTTATGCTAGCTAGCGAGGGTATATTAGCAGCTAGTTACCAGCAGCGTCAATCGCCTCGAGTCACGGAACGAAGTGACTTAATCATTTGCCTGACAGAAAAGCCCAACAAAAAAACAAAAATATGTATACAAGATTAAATAATCCTGACACAACCAAATTTAAGACCTGTGATTAACATATTTAAGACCAGCTTGGATTTTAGTTATACTGGTGGATCTGGTATTGTATAGCAGTATGTACAGTGGGGGAAAAAAAGTATTTAGTCAGTCACCAATTGTGCAAGTTCTCCCACTTAAAAAGATGAGAGAGGCCTGTAATTGACATCATAGGTAGACCTCAACTATGAGAGACAAAATGAGAAAAAAA